>VXAC01003926.1:701935-775947 GCA_013399225.1 Rhipidura dahli
AGCAAAAAACTGAGCTGAATGTTTAGATTTCTGCCCTGGAGTTTAACAGGGTGTAGCAAAGCAGTGTCTGGGTGCCTGGCAGGGGTCACAAGGAAAGATGCTGTGTTTCAAATCACTTGGGAGGGCCTCAGTTTTTCCCCACACAACTGCTGCTACTTGAGCTGAGAGACAGAGCCAGGAGGGGATGGCACAGGTGGAAGCACATCCTGGCCATTGGTTGTGACTCATCCTCACTGAATAGTGATGGAGATGGGGGAAAACCACTTTTATTGTGTCTGCTTCAGCATTTCCAGCAACACCTCTCATTAGGGAATAACAGAATGGTTTGGGTTGGAAGGGACCACAAAGATCATCCAGTTCCACCCCCCTGCCATGGGCAGGGACACCTTGCACTGTCCCAGGTTGCTCCAAGCCCTGTCCAGCCTGGCCTTGGACACTTCCAGGGATCCAGGGGCAGCCACAGCTTCTCTGGGCAGCCTGTGCCAGCACAAACTCTGTGCCACTAACAGGACACTTGTCAATCCTTGTACAGCAAACAGATGACCCCAGGACAGGGGCTCACCTCACGTGTCCATCTCCCTGTGCCCCTGCACGGCGCTGGGGGTTCGTGTTCCCTGCACATCCCCGGGCTGACGCCTGCGGTGACAGCACAGCCACAGCCAGGGTTTCACATTTCCCAGCTGTTTACCCAGAGCCCAGCCAGAACAAAAACAACTGCTAGACAGTCAACAAGAGATCTGAGGGCCACCCGACTCCTGGGCAGGCTCTCCTGCCAACTTCCCTATAAAGAAGGAGAGTGGGGCTCAGTGAGGAAGGCATGACCTTCCTTGGCTTTGTGTTGTGTGTTTATTACCCGGGCTGGGACAGCCCCAGGCACTTGACTGACGGGCACCTTTCACCCACTGCCGGGTGAAGATGCTTGTGATGCCTCAGGGGCTCCATGGACAGTCACTGAGCCAGTGGGAAATACAGTTTGTACCCATGGAACAGAGTCCAGAGCAATTCCCAAACCTGCCAGCTACGTAAAAGCCAGGCCTTTCTGCAGCTGTGGCTAAGGGGGATCCCACCAGGATGGGTTTGGGATGAAGGTGGAGCAGCCAGAGGGTCACAGGAGCTGTAGTATCTGCAGGCCATGATTTGAGCATGGATGTGCTGTGTCCTCTCCCTGTCCTGCCCTAAAAACTGGTGTTCATTCCAGACCTGATCAACTGAATATCCCTAAAAACCCACCTCATGCAGGCTCAAACCCATCTCAACCCAGAGACTGAGCAAGCACAGCTCCCTGGCACACGTGCAGGAGCACACGCAACCACCCCATGCCTGGCAGCCGCCAGCGCCTTCAGCTGCCACTCAGAAATCTGGTCCTCTTGCATTCAGGCAGAGACAGTCATCGATGACAGGGGTGACTAAAGCTCAGCCCTGGCACACGCCAGCCTCATCCCACACTGCCTTGTCCCGTCTTGTCTGCAGCCGGGCCGTTACCAGCGGGCCACCCAACGCCGCGGCTGCCAGCGCGGTGTGATGGCACATCCCAAGCCAGGCTGGAAAAGGTAACCTCAGGTCGTCCAGAATTGGGGCCAGTAAAGTCACATCCATAAAAGAACGCTTCCCACCCTCATGCCTTGCACCTAATTGCTGCTGTTGCAACAGCCACACATGATTTAATGGTTTATTGCGTTGTTATTTTATTTACGGTGTAAATGTGCTGGACGTGATCAGTTTCTCAGCAGCTCAGCTGCAACCAAAAATTACAAAGGGAAGGAAAAAAAAAACGGAAAGGGGAAACACGGCAGCAACCAGAGGTGATCTAATGTTTAAGGGAAACAAAGGCTTTGCTGACTGTGCTCCCCCATACACATGATCTTCACAGCTGGCGGGAGGTGGAAATCCATTCCCCACCTTTGGCAAAGCCACCTTGGAGAAAAAAATAAACACAAAAGTCACTGCTGGCAGGTGCCTTTTCTGTCTCAACTCATCCTGCTCAGCTTGGTTCAGCAATATGGAGATTTTAGAGGTGAAGCTACTGCTGAGTCCCTCTTCCCACCCCAAAGCCTTGTCCTCAGCTGTGAAAGAGACCCAGCCATCCACCAAAAAACCCCAAAATCCTTTTTTTAAATTGTTGTTATTCTAGATACTGTTTATTCTATAAATTTATTTTTCTTTATTTTGTTTGGAGTGGGAATGTTGTTTTGCAAGCATGGATCCATCCCTGGAGCACCTGGTGTTGGCATAAAGCCATCCCACATTCCTTTTGTGGTGGGGCTTTATTGGGCTGCCTAAGCCCAAGTCACAGCCTCATCTATGTCCTACTGTTCCTGTGAGAAATCCCTTGCTAATAAGGAGGATTTCTAAGAAAATCAGTGAGAGGGAGAAAAAAAAAAAAAAAAAACAAGTCAAATCCTAAAATTTCTGCTCCAGCCACGTTAGAATCTCCTACTGACATTAAGGTGTGGTGCTTGCCTGGGTCATGCCTGGGATGAAGGCACAAGTTTCCTCCAATTAAATTTCTGTTGGTGACTGAGGAGCCTTTATTTTGCACCTGGCAGAATGGTGCACTAGCATTTTTAGGGGTGGAAAAATTTCATCCCCCAGGCAGAGACATCAGCAGCTCCACCAGTTACTCCATCTCCACCGTCAGGACCCAGTGCAACCCATCCTCCCGTTTATCCCTCAGCAGAATCAGCTGAAACACCCCGGCTCTGGAGAGACCGAAACTGGGAAGCCACATCCCTCCTCGGGGCTCGTGGATTTGGGAGCAAGAGGCAAAACACCCAGTTTTTCTCCCAGTACCAGGGAGCAAAACACCCCTGGATTCTGGCGGGTTATTCCTGTTGTTTACCAGCCTCAGCTGCTCTCCGGCCTGGCTGGAAATAGCTGGGAAGCCCAGCAGGAGCCTTGCACGCTCCTTTCGCGTGTCTCGGGAGGAGGAGGAGGCGCAGCTGCCGGCGGCGGGGCCAGCGGAGCCCGCAGCGTTTCCTCCCCGTGTCCATGCGAGCGCGGCGTGCTCGGCCCGTGCGGCTCCCCGGGGCTGGCCCGTGCTCCGGCGTCCCCGCCGTGCCCTGTCCCGCATGCCAGCAGGCCAATAAAATAATAAATAAACGGGTAAACAAGTTCAGCCCGCTGCGCCGGGGAAGGTCCTCCCCGCCTCGGGTCGGATAAACAAACTCCAGAGGCGGCAGGGAGGGGGATAAATCAGGCTGGCCGAAGGGATTTAGCCGTGGAACACCAGCCCTGCCGTGTTCCTGCCCAAAAAGAGCCCAAAGTGGGGCCGGGGCTGCACAAGGACACGGTAATGCCTCCTTTTCCCCGTGGATTTACCATCACCGCCCCCATCACCCCTTCCCCAGCAGCATCGTTTCTCCCCAAACCTTCACAAGGAGACATCGGTCTGTCTCAGCTTTCTCCCTCTGTCCTCACATAATCTTTTCCAGGGCTGAGCAAAACTTCTCTTGATTGCCAACCCAAATCAACATCTCTCCAGGTGAGGTTTTAACGACTTGCTCCTGATTTGGAAGCTCTGCACTGCACTACAAGGAGATCTGGACCAGTAATACCCCGCCTCCAAAAAATGTACCCGCACAGGCAACACACCTCAGGATGCTCCAGCACAGCCAGGATTGGTGCAGAGAGAGCTGGATCCACGGATAAGAGCAGCTAAAGGTACTCTGTGCAGCCTCCAGCCCATCTCTGCACCCTCCTGTGCCTCAGTTTCCCCTGCCTCAATTGATAAAGCTGGAAATCATCCAATGAGGAGTAAAAGACTGGGGAGAGGGGGAACGAAATGGTCTCAGCAGTCAGTTCTGAGCAAACAGCATTAAGTCCCTGGGAAAATTATTATTATTAATTATTATTATTATTATTATTATCAATAGTAATAATAATATCTAAAAAGGAAAGCCCAATTCCATGATATTTAAGCAAGAGGGTGGCATAAAAAATGCAGGAGGTTGGGTTTTCTGGACTGGATAGTGCTGGTTCCTCAGCACCAAGGAAGAGCACAACTCACTCCAGGCCCTGTTCTTTTGGGAAGTTTAATCTGGGATGGGACATGGTGGGCAGTACCAAGGAGATGCTTTCAGAATGGGGTATATGGGAGAGCACAAAATGAGAGTGATTTTGTTCTCCAGGAAGGAGAAAACTCGGGAATAGCTTTTGACATAGAAAAGGATGCTATGGAGAAGATAATAGCTGTTCTTTACAGCAAGGAATATTTAAGGTCTGTACAAGATACGCTGTCCCAGTATTAGTTGAATCCCAATACCTCTTCCCAGGACAAGGAATTCTCCAGGGGAAAACACAAAGGAAATCTAAATCTATGTGAGTTCGATCTTGAGTCCCAACTGGGGTCAGTGTCCCATGCTTTTTTTTTTTTTTTCCCCCAGCCTTAAAATGTAGATATGATGGAGAAAACAAAAGCCAGGTGCCCCGCAGAGCTGTGTGTGCCTGCACGCACGCACCAGGAAAACAGCGCTCACACCTTGCTGGCTGCTGGTTTTGAAATCCTCCCACGTCCCTCCATGAAAAAAAAGCCTGTGGTCATCTGATTTAAAGCCTTTTGGAGCCATTTTGTGCTGAGATCAATTTCTCCATCGCAGAGGGTGTGTTAGGGAAAGGTTCAGCGTGGCAGCAGCTCTGCTGGCACAAGGATGGTGGGGGGCTGGGTGGGAAAGGGGTCTGGGGGGTGTTGGTGGTGGGAGGCCAGGTGGAAAAAGGGGTCTGGGGGCTGTTGATGGTGGCATTTGAGCACTGAGCTCAATCTGAGCTGCTTTTCTGCCTGGGCTTCAGCTGGTGACTGGAAACAGAGCGATGGAGAGTCCTTCCCCATCCCTGCAGGAGGGAGGCAGGACACCAAAAGGAGGGGTTTTCCAGCAGCCTGAGTGGCTTGGTGGGGTGCTGGCCCTGGCAGGGCAGGTTATAGGTGTGTCTGCCTGCTCCCAGGCTGGCACATGAGGATGTACCTTCGATAACTTCATGGGGTTTAATCCCCAGACTCGGTAAGTCTGAGAGGTGCTGATTACCCACATCTCTCCCCACCAGCTGGTTTCTGTGGAGTGAGCAGAATGCAGAGCAGGTCCCAAAAGTCCCACTGGACCTCACAGAGCTGCACACCCCTTAGGAGACTCCTACAACAGTTTCTGGTGGAGTGGGGGTTCCAATCTGCAGCTAGTGGCTGCCAAGGTTGTCCCATCTGCCCACCACAGCCTGGCATGTGCCCCCCTGCACCAGCACCATGAGACATGGTGGGCTCTGCTGCTTGGTTGTACATGGCCCTGTGAGCACCAGTGGGAACAAAACCAGACATGGTGACCCTGAAATCCATTAAAAACTTCCCATGAGTGGCCATAAATGCAAAAGAAAGTGCAAAGGGCAAGGGGCAGAGGAAAGGTTGGGATCACTAAAGGCTTTCTTGGAAGTGCAGGGAGGTGCTGGGAGGGGTGGGATGGGGGCACAGACACCTGCTCCTTTGGGTCCTTCAGCTCAAGAGGCTGGTGAGGTGAAAGGGGATGAAATGAAACCCAGAACCAGAAGGAAAACACCACAGCGAGAAACACAGGCCAGGGGGCAAAGCAGGACAGGAGGGGATTTCCAGCCTTCCAGGAAAGGTGTTCAGTGAAAACAAGGTGCTGGTTTGACTGAGGCACAAGCCGGTGAGTCAGGAGAGCCGGGGCCAGTTCTGCCACACGTTTCCTCCCTGCCCTTTGAGCAGACACCCTGGAGCAGACACCCACGGTGTCACTGTCACCGGGACAGTCCCCACACGGAGCTGCAGCAGGCAGGACCCCCCTCAAGCAGCTCCTGACTCCTCAGGTGGCTTCTCTGCACCATGTGCATAGCCCATCAGTGCTTAAAAATCCTGTCCAGTGCCTGTGACAGGAAATGCTGGATAAAAACTTCTCCGGGGCTGCCAGGAAGACACGACATCGAGGAGTGATGTGTGATGTGACCAGCAAAGGCAGCAGCATGTGGGTTTACAGGGCATTGCCAGCAAGCCAGAAAGCCTCCCAAAGAGACAAGATTATCCCTTCCAAAACCTCAAAAGAGCTGCAGAAAGGCAGCTCTCCACCTATAGCTGTAAGCATTCTGCAAAAGCAGAGTTTCTCATCAGGGGGTGTTGTAATGTGAGTCACTGCAAGAGCCGGGACAGTGCTCGGTGGAGCAGGGGACAGCAGCAGAAAGAGCAGCGCTGGGATTTGGCACAGCCCTGCCCTTCCCTTTCATGCTCACGGGCAAAAGGCAGCTCTGCTCCTGCTAACAAGAGCCTCCTTGACCTCATCAAGCAGAAATGAAACCAGGAGATGTCGTAACTTCTGCAAAAAGAATGTCCAAGGCAGTGAGAGCAGCAGGAGAGGGAGGGATTCTGCCCCACTCCACTCCTGTGAGACCCCACCTGGAGCCCCGTGTCCAGCTCGGGGTCTCCAATATAAGAAGGATGTGAAGCTGCTGGAGCAAGTCCAGAGGAGGCCATGGAGATGCTCCAAGACCTGGACAACCTCTGTCATGGAGACAGGCTGGGAGAGCTGGGGTTGCTGAGCCTGGAGAAGGCTCGTGGGAGACCTTAGAGCCCCTTCCAGTGCCTAAAGGGAACCTATAAGAAATATAGGAACAGATTTTTTTAGCAGGGTCTGTTGCAACAGGACATGGGGTGATGGTTTCAAGCTGAAGGAGGGTTGATTTATATCAGATATAGGGAAGAAATTTTTTATGGTGAGGGTAATGAGACCCTGGCACAGGTTGCCCAGGGAGGTGGTGGATGCCCCATCCCTGGAAATGCTCAAGGTGAGGTTGGCGTGGACTTTGAGCAACCTCATGGAGTACAAGACATCCTTGCCCTGTCAGAGGGTTTGGAACTAGGTGATCTTTTACATCCTTTCCAACCCAAACTGTTCTGTGCTTCTGTCATCCTGTGTTCTATCTCTGCTTGCTGGCTTTCAGTCTTATCTCCAGCTCCTTCCCAGCCAGCAGCACTGGGATTTCATTTGTCCTTTGACAGATGACGAATGTCCTGCTCGCTGGCAATGTCCTGCCAGCTTATCACCTGCACACTCCCAGGCTTCCTCGCTCCAGCTGCAGTAATTAAATCATATTTTTCAGGAAGGGCACTTCAGGTGAAAGCTCCCAACACCTCCTGCCAGCTGAGCTGCAGCCACAGACAAGCCTTTGCCAGGGTAATGGCACTGCCTGGGGAGCAGGTCTCTCTCCAGTGCTCCCAGATGATGCAGCAATGCTGGAAGAAATTAATTCCTGTCCTAAGCTCTTTCCTCCTGGCTGTCCTTGAGCATCCCTGCTAGAAATACCTTTCTTTAATATCTGAAACTGCCAAATGCCTTGGGGTTGGCTAAATGGCAGCTGTTACACAGACATGAAATGCAGATCCTGGGGCAGTGCCACTGGCTATGATGCCCAAGGAGAAAGGAGGCAGAGCAGAGCCAAGACAACGAAGATTTCACAGACTTCTTAGGGAGACACGGGAAAGTGATGTGAAAGCTGCAAGTGGTGACAAACCGGCGTAGACAGGGTAGAGTTTGCATTTCCTCCACAGGATGCTCCATTTCCACATGCAGGGGTGTGCCAAGGCAGCTGAGAGCCTCCAAAATGCTCATCTCAAAGCCTCCCTGTGCCTCAAGCTAGCAGGGTTTTGCAGAGCAGCAGCCCTTGGGCAGAGCCTCCTGGATCAGGGTGGCTGTGAGCAAGCCCTGAGGTGAGATGCTGTTCCCAGAAGGCTTCCAAAGTAAAGGCTCAGCCTCCTTGCTGAGCTGCCTGGAGTATCCATATTCCTCTGGCAGGGTTGGGAACACAGCCAGATTCCAGCCCAGCTGAAGCCACCACCTTAAGCAAGGATTTTTATGCACCAGGTTGAACCAGAAGGAAAATGTCTTCATGCCCAACTCTCCTGCAAACTAAGGATGTGCACAGCTTGCTGTGGGTAGCTTTTGAAGGGCAGCCACAAGGCCACCCTCCACAACCCTCCTGCCTGGTGGCTCATGGATGTGCCCCTGGGAAGCCCTGGCAGCCCAGCAGCAGCCACTGAGCAGTGCTGCAGGCAGGGCTGGTGATATGGGGTCTCACCAGCCCAATGGGATGCTCTGAACCGGGGTTAAAGGCTGCAGCCAGGTCACAGCACTGCTAAGCCACCACTAAACCACGTCCCCAAGGGCCACATCTGCATGCCATTTAAATCCCTCCGGGGATGGAGACTCCACCACTTCCCCAGGCACCACTTTTGCAGTGCTTGACAACTCTTGTGCTGACAAAATTCCTCCTAAAATACACAAGCAGCGGACAAACCCATCCACACTGGCCTCTCTGCCACCTCGGACTCTCTGGAGCTGCAGGCTGATGACCGGAGCAGCTGAAAGCTGCTCAGGCACTTCAAGGTTGACCTCTAGAGGAAGTTTACAGACAGAGGAGCTGCGGCTGCGAAGGTGACACAGGGGCTGCGGGACCGAAGTGCCGAGGATTTGCGGGTCAGCCGTGCCCCACGTGTCTGTCTGGCAGCGATGGCAAGCACAGCACGGTGTCCCAGCAAACGGGTCCTCCCCAGTTTAGGTGTGCTGGGCAGGATCGCATGGAAAAGCATCAATTACTGCAAATCCACCGCGTGCTGGAGACCTGCCCGTCATTTCTACCCCTGCTGGGGCTGCAGATGGGCCGCGGGAGCTGCCCTCCAACACGGGAAGTTCCCCCGGTCTCTCCCTGCCTCCCACCAAGGGCTCAGCGCTTGCAAAGCGTCACACTCTGCTTTCCTCCCACCGCCCACCCCCGGCACCTCTCCCTCCGCTCCAAATTAATCCGTTTATCACCTAAAATTAAATCAAGCCCTGCAGTCTGATGTGCTGTCAAGATGCGGGGGTGTGAACCGCATCACGCTCCGCTGAGCCTTAAAAGGCAGCAGAAACCTCGGCGCCGGGGATGCGGGTTCTGTGAGCATCACTGCGGGCCCTGCCTCACCCCCGAAACACCCTCCCCGGAGCAGGGAGAGGGGAGAAAAACAACTCCAGCCCTCTCCCCGCCGATTTCATTCCCTCCCTGCTGCCCTTCGATGCCATGGCAGTCCCAGCCATGCCTCCAGCCCTTCCCCAGCACAGGACTGCCCGCAGGCCAGAGCACCTGTGTGCGATGCCGAGCAGCACCTTCTCCCCTTGTCCTCGCACATCCCGACTTAACCCTGCCTCCCCCGGATTTTTTGTCTCACGGAGCAGACTTTTTACCGTCCGTTTCCCCACTCAGTAGAGCTGCTGGGGAAAGCGACCACCACGAGCATCCCACTCTGTGTCCCACCGTGCCCGCACTTCCCTCTGGAAAGAGGAGGAGGTGGCATTTAAGAGTCTCTGCTTCACAGCGGCCCGGAGAGGATGGAAAACTCATCCACAGCAGCACAGGAGCACCCAAAAGGGCTTCAGGTCCCATACTGGGTGCTTCTTGCCCACACCACCAAGCCGCGGGGGTGGCAAGTGGAGATTTCTGCCGGCTGCTGGGATGGAGCTCTGAGGAAAAGAGCTGGTTTGGGATGCAGATCCGAGGGCACCAGGGCATGAAAGGGGCTTGCCTAGGAGAGGTACTCTCCTCAAAAACCGCTTACCTCCCCAGTCTCTGCTCGCAGCCCCGCAGCTGAGCACCTCCCAAGGACACAAATGCACGTAGGTCGCCCGTTCTCAGACTGCATCGCCCCTGCCAGCCCCCAGCAGCACCCCCTGCCCAGAAACCTCCTGCTTGCTGCCTTCCGTCCGCAGCCCTCGCACCGCCCAGAGCAGCTCACTCCCCTCGCCGGGGAACAGACCAAAAAACCCCACAGGGAAGGCGGAGAGGGCACAGTTGCCCCTGTCGGGCTGCACAGAAACGCACACGCACCCCACACACACCCTCGGGGGTGTCCCCCATCGTCCCCCCGTGCGGCAGAGCCGGGCACAGCCCGGGGCTCCCATCTCCCATCCCTGCAGGAGGCACAGCCCGGGGCACGGAGCCATCCCTGGATCCCCCGGTGGTTCCCGGCGCTCCGGGGGAGCATCCCGGGATGCTGCCCACCCATGCAGCCCTACCTTTGCGGAACGGCATGGAGCGGGAGGAGGCAGGGCTGCGCTCGGACTCCTGGGTTCTGCTGACGCGGACGCTTTCTCTTAGAGATATATATATATATAAAATATGTATTTCTTTTATATCTCTGTTTCTTTCCTTCCTCCTCCTCCTTCTTTCAGAAGGAAACGGACATATTTGGGCAAAGCCCGGCAGAAACCAGCGTCATTCCGAGGGTGGCACTGCAGAAAGGAGGAAGTTCTTGCAGTTTCAGAGCTTTTAACCCTTCGCTTCCCGGAGACAGCAGGGCTGGGAGGGAGGTGACAGGAACAGGACAAGGTGCTGGTGGCCTTAGAAAGGGGTGGAAGGCACCGGGAAAGGGTTTTTGAGTGATTTTGTGGTGGTTTTTTTCTTGGTAGGACCAGTACAGAACTGAGTGTAATGGATGTGGGTGTGAAAATGGAATTTTGGCTTCCCACATCACTTATGCAAATTTCTGAGCTCATCAGAGCACCAACCCCATCTTCTTTGTGGTGGCACTGGGACAAGCTGGGAAAACACAACTGCTTCAGAAACAAGGGGATCAGAAACTCAGATCCCCCTGTCCAGCATCCCCTGCCCTTGCACAGGCAATCGGGAGCTCAGATCCTGCAGTGCTGGATCCTGAGGATGAGCAAATACCCCTCTCCTGGCATCACAGGGCTGGGATGAGCCATCAGCTCTGGAGCAGCATCAGGTCTGTGTGTCAGCCTGTGAGCTCTCTGGAGCTCGGGTTGCAGCAGGAGGTCAAGGTGGAGCATTTTAACCTGGGGAGAGTTGTTTGTTTTTACTGTGGTTCCTTCGTGCCCTCCCTGGAGGTAGAAAGAGACATTGGCTTGGAGGGAGTTCCAGAGAAATTCTTTGAGCTGTGCACGACTGGACCCCCTCCTTTCACCCTGGCCCTTGCCAGCGATACCACGAACCCCGTGCTGTGTCTCTGCTCCCTGCAAAACTGCTCCTCCCTCCTGGAGCCAACAAGACTTCCCTCAAACTATCCCTGGGGTGCCCTAAAGCCTCCCCATCCATCTCCTGCAGGCTCCAGCCCCATCCAGACCACCTTGATGTTCCAGGTGAGTGTTCTTCATCCTCCCCAGGGCAAAGTCTGCCAGGTTTGGCTTAACCCCCACTGGAGAAACCTGTTGAAGCCCATGGGTGAGGAGCAGTCCAAAAAAACCTCCCCAGGCTGTTCTGAGAGCTGTGGCTCCAACACAATGGCAGGAATGGCAGGGACAGGGATATCAATGTCTTGCCTGGCTTTGCTGCCTCTGTCCTGCTCAGGGAGTGCTGGCTGCTGCAAGTGGAGCTGTTCCTGAGCCCCAGCACCACGTGAGGAACAAAAGTGTTGAGGGTTTGATGGCACAGGCTGCTGGGCTCCTTCCAGCAGCTGGAACCAGTTAGAGCAGCTGGTTTACGCCCTGCCCCTGGGAAACACAGCAGGACAGGCTGGGGGTCTGCCCAAGCAAACTGAGCAGGCAACCATTTTCTTGGGGAAAAAGCATCCAAAATTGGAATTTTCCAGGATGTTTAGTAACCTTAAAGGGCTAAAGGCTGGAAAAATTTAAGGCAGGTGGAAGGGAAGGACACCCCAGTCATGCCCAAGGCCAGGTCACCATGACCCAGGAGCTCTGTTGGTCCACCTCAACTCTAACCCAGACCTCTGCTCTGGCAAAAGAGTGGAATTCCTTGGAGTGATGAGCTTTCAATTCTTTACAAAACACAAAACCAGATTTTTACAGTTTTATTTCCCAGGATAAATGTGGATTAACATTTCATCTCCAGAAGGATATTTCCAGCTCACGATTCCAGGGCTTGGCAAAAGAAACTTAATGCAATATACTCAGGGTTAGACCCAAAATGAGCATCTTTTCCAACAAAATCCATGTTTGGGTGCTCCTGTCCAAGTTTGTTGCCCACAACATCCTGCTCAGTGCCTGCACACTTTGGAAGGGGCTTAACTCCTCGGATGTTTTTTTTCTACAACACTGATCTTGCCTGGACAATGCCACTTCATTAAGGTGCTTCTGTCACCTGGTCCTTGCCCTGGGATTTGCTCCAGTTATTCTGTGCAGTGACCTAGAAAGATCTCAGATGGGACCATCCTTGCTGTCCACACATCTGCTTTCCATTTTGCAGAAAATTCCAGAAACCAGCTTCCAAGGCCATCACAGGAGTCAGAGCACCATTCCCTAAATCAGATACTGTTGGGTCTCACCCACAGAAAGCACCTCAGGCATCTCAGTGGTGCCAGGCAGTTTAAAGAGGCAGAGAAGATTTCAAACATAATCTTGGTATATGGGGATCTTCAACTACTCACAGTTCAACAGCATTTCGGTCTGGCATCTAAAGTGAACAATATAGAAGTAAAACCAGTAATAATTAAAAGAATTACTGAGAATCAAACTGGTCCCAAAACAAGATTTAGATGAAACTAAACAAACTGTGGTCCAGGACAGTGAAATCAGAGCCTCTCTCCTCCTGGCAGAGAACAAATGCCAGGCTGCAAGGCCAGAGAGGCTGGCAGTGGCTCAGCATCACTTGAGGTTTTCAGAACAGGTTGGGCAAACACAGTGGGAAGGGTTTCAGCCAGCACTGATTGTGCCCCAGGGCTGAGGGATAGTCCAGAAAGCTCCCTGAGATATTCCCAAGTGCTGGTTTCTCTGGGAGAGGCTCTTGGAGCTTCAGTGGTTGCTACCAGCATTCCCAGCCATGTCCTGTAGGAAGCTGTCTCCAAAGGAAACAAAAGTATAATTTAATGGCTAATATTTCAGGAGGTTGTTTAACTGCAACTGACCCAGCAAAGGGTCCTTCTACTGCGCTCCCAAATTTAAACTGCATATTTCATAGAATCCTAGGGTGCCTTGCATTGGAAGGGATCTTAAATCTCAGCCAGGGCCAACCCCTGCCATGGGCAGGGACACCTTCCACTATCCCAGGTTGCTCCAAGTCCTGTCCAGCCTGGCCTTGGACACTTCCAGAGATCCAGGGGCAGCCACAGCTTCTCTGGGTACCCTGTGCCAGGGCCTCAGCACCCTCACAGGGAAGAATTTTCCCTCAACTTCATCCTTAAGCCCAGAAAAACCTCTTTATCCAGGATGGAGATTTAATTTGCCTTCCCCACCTCGCACTGAATCCATCTGTGTGCACAATCAGGCTTTGCATCAAGGGGCACAGGGATGAATTGAGCTGCCCTGCACATCCCCAGCCAGGAAATCAGTACTGAGCTGTTCTCCCTTTCCAGTCAGTGAGATAATGGGTGGGAGCAGTGTGAGGCAGGAACGTCAGTGCTTTCAGCCTGAGCATCGGTCACGGGGATCTCCTTCACTGCAAGGCTTGTACTCTACAAGCAAGTAAGAATGCAAACAGCTCCTTTGAAATATTTATAACATTTGGAATGACTTGCATGGCACAAACCCAAGGAAGATGAGGGTGCTGGGAATTGCTGGCGCTGCCTACACCAGGGGACCTCCTTACATGATTGATCTGTCTTGCAAAGTTCTGTTTTGTCCTTTTATAATGCATCTGAGTGCTCAGGCAGGCTCTCCTCCTCCTCCCCTGGGTTACACACTGCCTAAAGGTGCTGCTTTCCCCACCAGCATCAGGCCCCTTGCCCCACTGCTCAGCTGTTCCCTGGCTGAGCTGCTGCACTCACACCTAAGCCAATCTCCAGGGTGACCAGGCACTGACCATGACACTTCTGTTTTCAGCCCATGCCCAGGTTTTTAAGGCCTTTGCTGATCCTCTCACACTCCAGAGCTGGTGCCCAGCTCCCTTTCTCACAGTGAGCTCTCCCCACGTGCTGATCACCAGGCTGATGCTTCAGCCTTGCAGATGTAGCAGGGGAAAGTTGCAGAGAGGCTCATGGCCTGTTCCTGCTGGGAGAACAGAGAGCACAACCAGGTCATCAGGGCTTAAGATGCAGAAGGGACTGGGAACAATGAGCTTTTGGAGAGTTTACAGCCAATCCCCCCTTGTACACTGTAGCCTGACCTAGAGAGATTACTTTTATTAACCTCTGGTATTAGTGCTGACATCTTCATATCACAAAGATTAGGTGCTCTATAAAGGTGAGGAGACAAGATTGGATTAGAGAGATGAAGGTCAAAGACTCAGGACAAGGAGGAATGCCTTTAAACTGACAGAGGGCAGAGTTAGATTAGAGATAAGGAAAAAAATTCTTCCCTATGAGGGTGCTGAGACTCTGGCACAGGTTGCCCAGAGAAGCTGTGGCTGCTCCATCCCTGGAAGTGTCCAAGGCCTGGCTGGATGGGGCTTGGAGCAACCTGGGATAGTGGAAGGGATTGGAATGAGATGGGCTATAAGGTCCCTTCTAACCCAAACCATTTTGTGACCAGGTGCTCTGGGTGCCTTGCACAGCTCCAGATCCTGGTCTCCTGTTTTGCACAATTTTCAGCTTTTGGGTTTTGGAGAGAAAGAACTGGACAGTGTTTCCCAGGGCTGATCTGCAGGCAGTAATTACTGCAGCTGCCAGGTACAAACCCTCCTGGCTCCTCTGCTGCTGCCAGCTCCAGCAGGTTTCTAAATTTGATTTTGCTCTTTGCACGCAGGAAAACTCAGTTTCCCTTCTCCATTGATTTCAGTGGCTTTGAACTGCTACCACACACCCACCTGGCACTGAAGAGGAAATGTCACATTTGGAGGAACATCTGCATCCTTCTTCTGATGCATCAAGAGTGACAGATAATCAATTCTATTTCACACAGTCCAGGCTCACTGAGGCAAATCCTTGCCATGCAGTTAACTACACTCTTTTTTCAAAACAGGAAAAAAAAGAAGAATGTATTGATTTTATGATGCTAACACCATTATTTTTTAACATAAAAGCTGATAGCAGCCTCAAGTTTCCAGGCTTTTATGTTCCCCAACACTGCAGGAAAAGCAAAAAACATCAGGCTTTGCCCATGAATAAATCAGCCTGCTAGACAGAAATAAAACAAAGCAAAACTCTTCTAAATTATCAGGTAGAAATCCAAGTGAAGAAAGGGGAAGAAATGCATGACTAGTAGGTGATAGCTGAAGAGATTTTCAAAACCTAATTTCCTTGTTAGCTCTAAATTCCTGACTTCTTTAGAAGAGCAGGTGGAGGTGATACTTCTGGGACTGTGTCTTTGGATGCAATGGAATTGTGTGACATGGGACAATGGCAGGGCTGTACCTGGTGCAGGGAGATCGATCTTCCTCTGAACTTGGAGCTTGAAGCAAATCCTCAATCTCCAGTTTGAGTACAGTTCATTGCTGCAGGATTAATTCCCTGGAAAGGTCTTTAAATTTTGCTGTTCGAGTGCAACACCCCGTCCTGCAAAGAGGGAAGGCAAGACACCAGGAATTGCTCCAGCTCACATCCTCCTCCCGTGGTGACTCTGCATCACTGCAGCTGCACAAACCCAGCACTTTCCCAGAGTGGAAAAACACAAAACCCCACCAGTTTTCACTTCCCATCCTCCCAAGAGGAGCTCGGGGTGTTTTGCCAGAGTATCATTTGAGTTTTGGTTCACAGTTGCTATACAAGTTTTACAAGTTCAAAGCAGAGAAGTCCAAAAGTGCTACCCAGCTTTGTGCCTGCGGCAGAAGGTGGAGAAACTCAAGATGAGCTGAAGACCTCTGTCTTGGCAGGACCATGTGGATTCCTGAGCTGTTGACTTGCTGCAAGCTCTCAAGTGGAGGCCAGAGATCAACACCTCAGAGACTGGGAGAGGAAAAACAACTCAAGGGCTGTGGAGTGGCAAGATGCTTGAAAGCTGCTTTGAAGAAAGCCCACATTCTTCCCAGAGGAGGAATAAGAATCGGGAGAGAAGATAGGAAAGGGTTAGGCATCTTCCTGGGAAAGATCTTGTTTTCCACAGAGCTGAGGGTGTCTTGGGCTTTAAGCATGTGCTACAGCTGCTGGGGTTGCCAAAGCAGGGCAGGGGAATGTCCTGCACAGGAGACAGGGCCTGGTGGGAGCAGGACATTTGTGCTCTGTCCCCTGGTGCCACAGCTACAGGGATGAAAGCTTGGGGTGGGGTAACGTTGTTTGGACACCAGACATTGGTTTGGATGCAAGACTTTATTAGTGTTTCTATTCTAACAACCACCTGCTCTGGGATTTCCCCATTTCCTGATGCTAAAAAGAAAAGAGGAAAAGCCTAAAGCCACAACCATGAGCTTGACAGGGATCAGGAACTGGGGGATGAGAGGAAACCTCTGGAGGAGCACACACACTGCCTGCTTCAGCTCACAGAATGTTTCCTTTGGCTTTAAAGCCTGTTCTTCCATTGCCCCTTTTCCTCTTCAATATCCATTTCTCCCCCTGCTCAAAGAGGATTTTTCTCACTGACATGCAAAGCTGTGTTTGTACCTGTGGACAAAAAACCACCAGCAAGACCCCACCTCACACAAGCAGGGAGGAGCTGCCAACAGGACCACATTTGTATTTATTGTCAGCTACTGCACAGTTCTGGTTAAATTACCAAACACAGGCACACAGGCAGGGAGTTTGTCCTTCATTTGCTCTCTTCAGAAACAGAAGTGAAAGACTTTAGGTTTGCCCACCTTTTTGCCCAGCACTTGAAAGTCCTGCAGATTTTACAGCATTTTTTTTTCTCCTTGACACTAACTTGCTGAGTTGCATCTCGAGTGACACAAAACATTTTTTTTTTGCAGTAAATAGGAGGTAAAATCATGCTGGACATTCAAGGCAAGCAGCACTTCTAACCCACTGGCCTGCAGAAAGAAGAAAGCAATCTTAACCAACCCAAGAACTCATTTAGAAGAAGTTTCAGAGTTTAAAAATCCTTCAGTGAGGAGGAAAAAGGAACAGCTACTCCTTCGTTGCCCTGACACAAGGTATGAGTATCTATGATTACATCCAGGGCTGGCCAGTGGCTAAGGCCTGTCAGCTCTGGCTGATGTTATGAGCAACTCATATAATTACCAGTTTTTGCATCCTTAAAAAATTCTGTCATCCTTTGTGAAGCAGGAAATGTCACTAAAGTATTTTCAGAAAAATGTTCATTTTTGAGCAACTCGGTTTAGTGGAAGGTGTCCCTTCCGATGGCAGGGGTTTGGAACTAGATGGTCTTTGAGGTCCCTTCCAATCCAAACCATTGTTTGATTTTATGATTCAAAACAAGGCAAAGCAGGTGAATTTATCCACTAAACTGCATCACAGGTAAAAACCATCTGTGTTCACATATTAAACACAAAAGGACCATGTGTCCTGCCAGGAGCTGCTTGACCATCTCCAGCTGGACTCCAGAAGTCCCTTCTACAGCCACAACCAGAAGCCAGTGGGGGTGTGTGAGGATAAACCAGACTGATGGATAATAAAAGCACTGGGATTGCTCTTTAACTGCTCTACAGCTTGAATAAAATCACAGCATCACAGGGCAAGAGGGAAGTCTTTTATTGAAAGCCTTGTCTATAGGACACACCAAAAAAATTCCCAAGCCCTGGTGCTACCTTCAAACCCATTGATGAAAAAACTACATCTCCACAGAGCAGCACAGCAGAAATCCAAACCTGTCTGTGGTCCTCTCATTGCTCAAATTAGCAAATTAGCAGAGCACACCCTGCTAATCACAATCAATCCCTGTTTGTCTTTAAGGACAGCTGCCTGATCACCTGAGGGCAGGAATTCCCCTAAGGACTCAATCACTACAGTATTGAACTGACTGCTACAGAAAGTGCTTGAAAGCAACACTAAGTCCTGCATGATCACAAGCAGCTCCTGCTTTTTTGGGAAAAGGAATAGGGATAATCTTGCACCCACCTAGGAACACGTTACCTGTGCCAGATGCATCCATATGTGGCCCTCAGCTGTGTGGATGTTCTCGTTTCTCCTCCAGTTTTTAGAGAATTTTAAAAAATTTCTGCAATTCTCTGAGCAGCTAATCCTGGACACTGTTTTTATGAAGGACAAGAAAATCATCAGTAGCAGTCAGCTTGGATTCACCGAGGGGAAGTCGTGCTTGACCAACTTGACAACCTTGACATGAAATGACTGACCTGGCAGAGGAGAGCTGTGGGTATTGTCTACCAAGACTCATGTAAGACTTCCAAACATTGTGTCCTGTAAGATCCTCTTCACAAAGAAGCTCTTGAAGCTGCAGGAGCAGACACCAAAAACTGTCCGAATGCCTGGTCCCAGTGGTCAGTGGCTCAGGGTTTGGCTGGAGGCCAGGAGCTGTTGGTGAACTCCAGGCATCAACGCTGGCTCCAATCTTCTTTCACACCCTAATTAAAGCAAATTTGCAGATCACATAAACTGGGAGGAGTGGCAGCTACCTCAGAGGGTCATGCTGCCACCCAGAGGGACCTGGGCAGGTTGGGAAGAGGCTGGCAGGAACATCATGGAGCTCAACCAGGAGTGCCAGGTCCTGTACCCAGGGACAGGCAATCCCAGGCACAAACATGGGATTTAATTCAATGTAATGTAGGGTGAATCTTGGTCTTGCTCAGGGCTTCTTGCACAAAGTGCTGTAAGGACTGAAAGTTCTCACTCCCTCATTAGACTTCTACTTGTGGAGCAAGAAGGATCTCAGAGTTTAAGATCCTCTTTGAAACCTTCCACATTTGTCTTCCTATCTTTAAGAAAACTGTATGAAGTTACAACATGTATTTTCTCTTGCACAGAAGGGTAAAATACCTTGAGACACTCTAATCTCCCACAGGAGCTTGACTTCAAATAAGCCTCTCTTAAGGCAACCACTTACACAGACTGCAGCACACGAATTACATCTCCTTCTGAACTTGCTTCAGAATCCAAAGCTCAAGGCCAAGAGAATTTACCATTTTCTGTTGCCAAAATAAAAAGCAGCTCCACGAGGAATGCGGGTTTATGTGGGTTTTGGTTGCACACTTGCAAGTGCAGGGGAATAGGGTGTAATCCCAGCTCTCCAAACCACCTTCTGCATGCCCTTGGGCAAGATATTTCTTGTATCTGTCTCCCTCCCCCCTGGCTATTTATACAGAAAGTCCTGTGAGGCAACAACTTTAATCTTTCATGTAAGAGTGGCAAAGCAAACTTAAATTTTGACAATAGTAACATTAAAAGTGTTCCCTGCAAGCTTCATCTCACATCAGATTTTAGTCTGACACCGAGCAGGCAAAGTGATAAACTGACAGGTGGAATTCAACACAGGGTAAGTGCAGAACAGTGCAGGTGAGAATATAAATCATAACCTGCGTGCTTAACGATGGGCTCTGAAATAGCTGCTCCTGCTCAGCAACAACACCTCGGGGTTGTAACAATCAGGAAAGTGATCAAGTCACTAAATCCCCAGTTAAAATAGTAGCCAGTGTTCCCAATTAGGAAGAGAACAAGGCAGCAAACGGCAATGCCAGGGTGCAAATCCCTGTTCTTAAGACCTCAGGGATGTTAATGCACCAGGCACCTCATTCAGCTCCGGGCTGACACGTCCTACACGTCCCTCTCAGCTTGCTGGTTGCTTCAGGACACTGAAATCTCTCTAAGTAGGCATCTAATCTGAATTCCCAGAAGCAATGAACGGTTCATACGTAGCCCACGAGGAAATGCAGTTATTCAACACGTTACAGAATCACAGCCTTACACAGGTGCTTAAGCCAAGGAATTACAGCTTAAATTTAGGAAATCATACCTGAAAAATGCCCAGTGCTTCACCTGAAGCACTCTAACCAATCCTGCACTGCCAGTAAAGCAATTGTTCTTAATAGCCCATCATCCTCTTCATTTTCTGAACAATCAGAACCTTCTAGGGCACCACACAAGAAGAGAAACCAAAATATTACTGCTTCAGACCAGTCACCATGTACGTAGATGAGAGAATGAGGTGGCTGCAGTTTCCAGGCTGTAAAGACAAACCACCAAATAAAACTTGGTAGCTGCAAAGAGCTCCAAATTAAGTGCGCTGAGCCTTTGGAAAGGGCACTGATGAATCAGAGGAGAAAAAGGGACGTGTAAGCAGGAAGAGCTGGAGGTGTTAGATAAAAAGTCATTTGAGAAACTACTAGAAATAGAAGTCAGTGGCAAGATTCCAGAGGAGGCCAATTCTCCAGCAGAGAAGTAAACTCAGAATCAAATTTTTCAAGGCATGCAAGATACAAGCATGCCTGAGGAAGTCTGAGCCAACACACTGAGAGTGTTGAGGGACAGGGAGAAGGTGCATTTGCAGAAAAACACTTCCTGCTAAGGAGACAAACAAGGTCTGACCACCTCAGAGCTCAGCGAGTCTGAAGCTCTGCAGGTTTCCACACCTGTGCAGGTGTTTGTTTGCATCAGCTGTAGCCACCTGCTCACACACCTGGCTCCCTGCTTGTACAACACCCACCAGGGATGGAACTCAGGGGATGTAGGTCTGCTCCACTTCAGGTTTGCTTGCTTTAGTGTCCCCATGACACAGAGAAACACCTCATCTGGAGCATCAATCTCCTACACAAAACATGAAATGAATAAACCCTCTCCCCTACATTCTCATGGATAAACTTTACCCCTGTCTTCAACCACAATAAGGATTCTCAGAACAAAATGGTTCACAAGTTGCCAATAAAGCCATTCCCAGCAAATGGAAAACCTTCAAGTTATCAGACTGGAAGCTCAGAAGTTGGTGCTAAAAAGCAGAACAGTTGGTTAAAGGCACAAAAACCAGTTTGTGTACCTCAGGAAATGCTTACAGCTTAGTAACTCAAGAGGTATTTGCTGAAATAAGAGCCATACATAAATCACATTGCTTAAAGACAAGTCATATTTCAAGCTCAGATCACACTAACTCTGTTACCAGAGGTTAAACCTTCTACAGCAGCCATTCAAATTATTTGAGTACTACAGCAAGCCTATGCTAATTCATACCAGGCTCATCTTTGCTTTACTACAAAGCAGCAAAGGCCTTAGTGTTGCTCAAACAGAAAATGAAGAGCAGAGGCAGGAACAGAATCTAAATTCTCTTTTTGCCCCAAGTCCTGTGGTTTTGGAGTCAGGCCTGTTCCTCACCTCTGCTGCACTGAGGGTGCATTAGAGAAAGTGCCAACTGGTGGTGCAGAAGTGGCCAGCTCTGAGGGAAGCTCTTGCACAACACAAGAGCAGAGTAAGGAAGACAACACACAGCAGGTAAAATACCAGGGTTTTTTTTAAAAATTCCGTTTTACAAGCAAATGTTTGTACAGAGGTTGGTGGAACACAAGCTGACGAAATAAGCGAAACACGAGACCCAAGGGTTTGTCATAGAAATCTGCAGCCAAAACTCAACAAAAGGGCAATAACTGGAGATATTCACAGCGTTGAACTACAGGTCTAACCCTCCCTCCCCCCAGTCCTTGTGTGTAACAGGAAGAACACATCCAAACTCAGCCTTCAAACAGCTAAAATGCCCTGAGGGCTCACAGCCATTTCAGTATCTGCACAATTCTGGGTGCAATGGGGCAGAGACAACTGCCACCACTGCAGAGTCACCCCTTGCCAGCTCTTTGTCACATATTGTTCCCAAATGAACAGCAAACATAAAACCAGGAGCAGAGAGCTGTGTACTATTTTACATCAAGTTAAAAATAAGAGTAGTAGTGTTTAGTAGTTTAGTTTGTTAACTCTTCAGATTTTCATACAACTTCCCTCCACGGCCACCTACTCTGAAAACCTCCACAGGCCCTCCTACTCCTTCCCAAAGGAAAAAAAAGCATAACCCTGATGGTATTTGAGGTCAAATACAGAAATATACACAGAGAGAGCAAATGCCAGGTTTGAAATGATTAAACAAAGTTAGTTGCCCATGTGTGAGTTAGAGGAAGTGAGATTCTGACAGCTGGCCAGATACAGGAAGGAGTTTCCTGTCTTCCTGCCTAATGATCTGTATTCAGTTATCCCTGGATATTCCCAGCACAGAGCTCCTGCTAAGAGTCCATTAAACTCCTTTCTCTTTCCCTGGATTAGACATGGGATTTTGTTTTGATCTGAAGACAGACTCAATCCTTGTTATTTCAGTCTCCATTCTGGCACAGAAAGCATTGTCCTTGGACTCAGGAGAACAAACCAGCTGCAACTGTCCAATGACCCAAATCACTGGTGTGCAGAGATGAGGACTCAGGAGAGCAAGGCTCTGAGTCTAAGAGAGCATCAGGGAACAGAAGATCACAGCACACAGTCCTTGTCCAAAGCTTCACACTTATTGTGGATCCAGCACAGGGACTCCATGATGAAGCACCAGAACAAAGAAAGCAGAATACAGACAAAGCATCTCCTCAGCAGTGGGTTTTCAACAGAGCAAAGTCATCTGAAAGCTCAAAAAAACCAGGATCCCCAGAGCAGTAAGCAGAAGTGTGCAATTCAAAACCACACAGACGTGAATCTTACTTTCAAAGGGCTTTATATTACAAAAAAACGTAAGTCACAACGAATGTGTAAAATCCATTCAATGAGGCTTGTTTCCAGTTTGCTAGGAAAGCTACTTTTCTCTTCTTTATTCCCAGCCTACTGCTGAAAATGTGATTGCCAAAACAATGACACCTCGAGCTAGATTTTTGAAATCAAACTTGCTCCGCCAGATCCAGCACTCTGAACTTGTCCAGGTTGTAGAAACAAGCCTTCACCACTCTGCCTCCAAAATATCTTCCATTTAGGTCCACAACAGCTGGAATTGAAACAAAGAGCAGATCAGCAAGCAGCAATTCAATAAAATAAACATCTCTTTAACTAAACAGCCTGACCACTGAGACTGTTTAATATCTCTACTGAAGTTAACTCTAAGGTTCACAGGACACAATTTAGGATCCTACCTTTGATAGCAGATTCAACCCGTTCAAACTCTAAAAATATTCTTACAGCTTCATCATCAGGGGCACCAGGGATCTGTAAGAAAACAAAAACCCCAAGCCACAAGTAATTAGAACAGTAGCAAAAATACTGTTTTACATTGCTGATTTACATTTTTACATTGTTCTTCACAAAGGCAGTGAAAAGAACAAAATAAAAAGGTTCCAAAAGCACAAAGCTCAGAGATTTTTGCACAGTTCCTATTATTAACAATTTGTATCTTACAGAAAATCCAGAAACCCAACACAGTAAAGGACCCTGAACAATGTTCTATGCATGCAGCTTTAGGCAGTAACACACAAGTCATGAGGGACAAGTGCCCAGTTCAATTTCAGGGCAGCCAAAAAGAGAGACAGATTATTTCTTACCTCGAAGATGACGCATTTCCCAACCTTGCCATATTTCTCACATTCCTCCTTAGTTTCAACTTCAAGGTCTTCATCCACCTCCCCAGCACCGACCATGTTCTGAAAGTCAAAGAATAAACCCAACTCACTGGATGGAGTCAGTGCAGGTGATTGTGTACACAAATCACAGATGCTCTGTGAACTGTGACTATGAATACTTCAAAAGCTTAAGAGCTACAGGAGGAGGCAGTTCCCTGTCCCTAGGACAAGAGAACTGTACAATTTAAAGCAGTGCTGATTTAAAGTCACAGCTTGTACCCCAGGAAGTCACATCATTTCTCCAGAACACAAAACACCACATGGGTGCAGGCCAGAACCATTTGAACTGTGCAGAGTCTTGTACCAGGAACAGAGGTTTGAACATTTCAACACCAAGACATGCTCCCTTACTCCCAACTCACCCTCAGTAAGACCACTTTAGTTGGGCATTTCAGTATCTCAGTCAAGGGGTTGGAATCTGCCTTCTTGCCCGTTTCTGTTTGAAGACAGAACAGTGAATAATTTAACAGGGAATAATTTAAGATTAAAGCTCAATTAAGGACTTCTGGCAGAATCTTATTGATCAAACAATGGAATAAAAGCCACAAAATGTAATTTCGTATTGGTGAGGAACACTTATTCATAACTTGCAGCTCCTTGGAATGACAGTAAGCAGAAAAATCAATTCCAATGATATAAATTAAGCAAGAACGCTGATAATGTACTATTTCTTTGAGGGGAATAATTCATAAATTCAGAATTGTATCATTGAAGAGAAAAACTCTTCGGACTTCAATCACTTGTACTCAGAAGCCTGGATGTAGTATCTAAGTCAGACAAGAGCAAGGAAATGAGAGCAATGTCTACAGGATGTGAGAGGGAGGAAGCCATTAGGGCAGAGCAGGATCAGCCCTGGAAATGAAGATGCTTCCCGACACTAAAGGAGGACAACTGATGGAGGAAGGGGAGGATGAGCTAAAAAAAATGCATACAGGATCACTTTGCAAAAAGATAAACTTCCACAAGAACAAATATGAGTCATTTTT
The DNA here is from genome assembly GCA_013399225.1 of Rhipidura dahli. Lineage (NCBI taxonomy): Eukaryota > Metazoa > Chordata > Aves > Passeriformes > Rhipiduridae > Rhipidura > Rhipidura dahli. The sequence continues at coordinate 726,196 of VXAC01003926.1, forward strand.
CCAATTCCAATGTTTTCAGCAAGGACAGATGGCAAACAAAAACCCAGGAGCTTCATTTCTCACAGACTTGGTGTAGAACACAATTACCTTTCTCTGTAGATTCGCCAACAATGATCTTGCCACCCCTCTTGCTCGTTTTCTCTACTGACAGTGCTGTGCTGAGCCCCTGTTCATGTTTGCCCAGCCCCTGGCCCTCTCTAAAACCATACTTCTGCATGATTTTGTGAGCTACTGTGCCACTGCAAAGAGAGAAAAACCATCAGTTAGTAAAGGTTTCTTCCAGAAAACATTAACACTTCATTTCTACTGAGTGCTCAAATACTCTACCTCCTAAAACTTCCTTACACAGGGGCACAAAGCACAACAGCTCCACAAGTTACAAGATTTTTTTCTAAGCAAAAGGCTAAAGAGTCTGGCTATGTAATGCTGAAAGGTTAAAACACTAAGTGACAGAATAAATAGCCAGTCATGTGGTCAAAGTGAGACAGGTTAGCGCAGATTTTTAGCCCTTCCTTCAGTGAAGTGAAGGTTCCATGGTACTGCTAAGTAGAGGTGGTAACAATGCACAAGCTGGTGCAACAGTACCAAGTTCGGTTATCTTTTTCTGGACAATTAAAAAAACCCCACCAAATCAAAAAAATGAGGTCTCTGAGCTGTTTTTAGCTACAGATTCATCTTCACTTTGTTGCCACAGTAGTAACACAAGATCACATACAAGGCAGGAAACTAAATGGGCAGATTTGCAGCCACAGCTGCTACATTCCTGCAAATACACTCCTGAATTTTTGAACAAAGCAGAGCTGAAATGATTTGAATAATCAGTTTGCTGGTATGTAGCAAATTTAAGACAAAGCTGGAAAAGAAACCTAGAGGAACTAACGTGCCACCTGTTTTCAAGTATACTCCATTGAAAAATAGAGGCCATAAACACTTCATACTGGAGTCTGGCTTAAAAAGCACAGCCTTGAATGCAACCACCTCAGATGTGTTTCCCTCAATCCAGTCAATCCTGGATTTTCCCAGGATACACATTTTTTCTGTATCCTGCCAGTGTGGACTCTCTGAACTCAGACTAACCATATACATGCAATGGGGTTGTGCTCTTGTCTCCTGACAAACTGTTTCAGCTTTTGGTTTCCACCACCTCCCAATGTCTTTTCACAAAATGTGCAGAGGTCACTCATTTACCCCATGTTGGCGAGGAAGGAGTTGCTGGGTCCTGTGGGGGAACGAGGTCTCTCTGGCTCATCATACACTGGAGGAGGAATTGCTGCTTTGGAAGAAGGTGCCCGAGGTCTTGACTCCTCCTCATATGGGAATGATGCTACAGCTGCAGAAAACAGAGACACCTGGTTACTCTTCAATAAAATTTTAACAAACTATGAAAAAAAGTCTTCCATATAAATCCAAATCAGAAGTATGCTTCCTTTGCATGTGCTGTTTTAACATCCCCTCATTTCTCTCTCTCAGAAACAAGATCTGAGTTATTCTGGATTTTCCTCATTGGATATAGATTCCCACAGCTCCATAATGCATTTCTTGACCTCTTATTAAATGGATAAAATAAACATTAAGAGGCCACCTGCACTACAATGAGATTATCCAGAGGGCAAACTCCCATTCATTGGGAACAGAATTATAACAAAAATGGATCAAGGCACACAGCTCAAGGCCCAAGGACTGTACTAAAGATACACTGCACGTTTGCAGAGAAACCAGTCTATTAAAAAAAATGAATGCAACTCATCTCACTGGGAATTTCTGAACTGCACCTCCTCCTGGGGATGGAGATGGATCTGGATATCTCATTTATAGTGGTTGGATTATTAAACCACCTTCCACTGACAAGTCAAATAGCAAAATTAAAAAAAACCAAACCTACAGAAACCCTAGAAAAAACAAGTAAATCACTTTTGAAAGGACTTAGGGACTTTGATCAGACTGACAATATCCGAATATTTTCTTCTACATTAGCTCTTGTATCTTATCAAATAAAAGGTCAGGTGTAAAAGTGTGGGGATGTCATGAGAGGAAAACAAATCCCTATTTAAGCAGCAGATGGACTGGACTATACGACCAATATATTCTTGTTTTTTTGCTACACCACTATTTTCTTGTTTTCTTCCAGCCTGGATTTGAGCATCAAGTAAGAAGCCATATAAAAGTTTCTCTGTGGGACCATGTCACATTTTAAAAGCTCTCCCCATAGGGATATTTCTACTATTTACAGCCTATGTTTACTTTTCTTTGGCACCACTCAATTACTCTTAATTATTTACTCAAAACAATGTCTTTGTGTTTTGAATGTTTACTCTCATCAAATGCTTTCACTGCTGTATCTTAACCCCACTTAAGCTGTGGGGTTTTTTTTACATTTCAATATTCTCACAAATACAATGAGGACTCCCAAAGGAATGTTTCTGTGCATAAGATTCTTTCTTCTTACTATTTTTTAAAGTAGACAATATACAGCTAATTATTTTAATTTTAAAATTTACAACAGTTAGACACAGAAAAAAAAAAAGGGAATGGTTTTGTTCCTATAGCAAGATGATGCCATCTCGTGGACAACTAAGATCCTCACACCACCACTGCATACAAATCTCTTCAGCTAAACTGTACCACTGACAAACTTCTAAAATTCTGTCTGTAGTGCATAACTCCTTCAGAAAAGATATTCACTAAGTACCTCCTAAAGGACAGAGCAATGGAAAAACTGCCCCTTCACACTGTGGAGGTTTCTAGTCTACCCAGAGAAACCTGCCTGTGACATTTATTCTGTCACATCACAGGTGAGTAGCTGCACATGGTGGTAGGAGCCCAGTTTGCCAAACCACTTGTCCAGCAATACAGAAAGAATCCTTCAGAACAGAGATGGGAAGCAAGGCAGCATGACAGGTCCCCCACAGCCTCCCCACAACAACAAAGAACTTCTTATGTCCTGCTGCTACAAAGAATGCAATGGGAAAAGCAGGAGGACTTAACAGAACAGAAAGTTGAGTGAGAAATGAACACGGCTGGGTTTAGAGAAGAGGATTTTGGAGCACTCACGTTCTTTGTCCTTCTCAACGAGAGAAGTGGGTGGTGCAATGGCAGCTCCTCCCATACCTATGAGCAAAATGGAACATGACACAATTGGAGAGTATCACAACAAACCTGAATTATTTACTGTAACATTGTTGCTGAAAGAGAGTAAAGCTTAATTTTGCTTATGCAGTGACATATTTCCGATCCACATCACCTGACAAGCTCTAAGGGCACTGAAGTAACAAATGCAGGAATGAAAACCTGCAATAGTGGAAACTCAACAGTGATTCTCACAGCCTGATTTTATGTCGTGCCTCACCCCTTCCTTGGAACCTGCACCATGCAGAAACTTACAGTAAGTATCTACAAACTAAGGCAAATAGAGGTATTTTAACAAATAACTTGGCTGCCATCTAACTCCATGGAAAAACAGCAGTCTTCTGGATTATATTAAGTTGTAATAAAATGCCAGATTCATTCTAAAGGCTCAGAATTAACAGTGTACTCATGTGAGAACAGAGAAATACAGAATCCATGAAACTGGACTGTGAATCCCCCTCCCCCCTTTTCTTCTCTTTCCACACCAAAACCATAAGCAGTTCCCTTACTTCTTTTCCGTCTCTCCCTTTCATAATCTTCATCTTCATCAGAATCTGGATCTGGTCTTCTTGAAAACCCACTGGCTTCATGTCTGTCTTTACGCCTTCTAGGAGACACAGCAAGTTAGGATGAGAAACTATGGAAGTTAACTCTTTGCTTTTATTTGTGAGGGTGAATTATTCTGCTCCATCCATCTAATGTTTAACACATTTCCCATGAAAGTGCAAGAAATCCATTTCACCATTTGTTTCTTTGCTTTTATCCTCATGGGGAACAGAAGATGGATCTAAACCAAGATAATTTTACACTTGCAAGTCAACCAAGAAGAATGTATGGAAAGGAGGAAGCACCCGAATAAATTTTGTCCAAAGAGGCAAGAATGACTGAATGACTGCAGTGGAACAGGTATTGGATGGAGCAGAGAGCAAGGTAACAGACATTAATTGATCACCCTGCTTTGGACAGAATCCCTTTCACATTTCCCAGCACAGATTATACAGAGTAACATCATTTACTCGACAAAAAAATTATCCTCATGCTTAATCATCAGATTGTTGAGAAGCTTGCTTGGCAATTAAATTAAGATTCAAGCATAACTTTTAACGTGAAGTAAGGAATGCTTCAAAATTTGTTTGCACTTCAGCTGTTGTCTAATGTGATCAGGAAATTACTCATTTTAACACTTTACAACAAAAGGAAAAGCACTCTTCTTCAAAAGTTAAGAGCACAACCTGGTGCATAAATCAGATCTCATTCCTAGCACAGCCACCAAAACTGTGCAATAGGATGCTAAAAACAGCTCTGCTGTGGAACCCCACAGAATTACTGAATCTCTACACTGTGAAAACAAATCAAATGTACAGCCTGATATCCCAAAGCATGCATCTGATGCAGGTTTGGCTGAGGTTATTTCCTCAGTTTGAAATCAGAATGTATTATGCATTTTTCACTTCTTTTCTCTAACATTTATATGTACAAAGACTCTTGGCCCACACACAAGTACAAATATGACTAAAGAGCAGTCAATGCTGAAGCTGTGGGAATGACATCCCAGATTCCTGAGATCTTGCATGCCAGTAGGACAGAGCCTCAAGCATTCCTTCTCCATCAAAACAAGAAAGATACAGCCAAGGAAGAGAAGTCCCAATGACTAGAAACATTAATTTCCACAATCTAAACAGGGAAGCAGAACTGTAATTCCAGACTTTGGATGATTCACGCTGTGATGAAGATGGTTTATTCACTCCACTTAAAATGAGCAAATGTAATCTTCTGCCTGGCTGGCAGACATTTTACCACTTATAACAATCAGATACTGAGTCTGCATTCAACTTCCTTAACATGATTACAGAGATTTCTTATTTCAGGGAAAGGGCATTAAAATTAAAGTAGTATTTTCTTTTGTCCAGACGCAATAGAGTAACAAACATATAATTAAATGACTTAGTAATTAAATTACTGACTACAGAGTATTTAAAAAGGAAATGCAACTAAGCATCTCAAAGGCTGTGCTAGCCACACGTAAAACTGAATGCATTCATGGATCAGTTTGTAGTTTTTAGAAGCAAAAAGGATGGTTCATCACTGAGTGTGGCAAAGGTTTTTCTGTAGTCGGGTGGCACTGACATCAAATACTCTAAAACACCTGCAAGGTCGAAGTCTAATAATGACGCATGAAGTACCTAAACATTGCTGCTATTACTGAAACAAAGCAAATTTAGAATAATTTTGACAAGGGTCTTTCAGCCAAACAGGCTGCAAAGCTGATCTTTTTTTTTTTTGCACTGTTAGGTGATTTTTACCAAGGGCATTAAAACATACTAATTAAAACACTGTACTTGTTTCGACGAGCACACAGTATTCACAAAACCTTAAAGAATTTCTCTGAAAGTAGAGAGATAAAATGAAACAAATTGACATGTCTATCCTTTAGACAAGGGTCAATATGTTAGGAGTTTAAACAAAAGCCTTACTTTTCTCTCTCTTCAATCTCCTTTTGTCTCTCTAGCTCCCGCTGCCGCTGTCGCTCCTCTCTCTGACGTTTCACCACTTTTTCGTAGTCATTTGGGAACATGGGATCATACTCATCTGCCAGGGGAATCAACACATCTCCTGCAGAAAAACCACTGGGGACAGGATCCTGGAGGGAAAAAAAAAAAAAAAGGAAAAAAGGAGTTTTTTCAGCTGAGATATGAAAACAACACCCAGTTGGAAAGCAAATATTTAACACTTCTGATTCCTGACTTCTGTAATGTCAGGTAATATCCTAATCTCACTGGTACTAGAAGAAATCTTGGTTTTTCTTAAAACTAGCATTTCACCCAGTCTCTCATTATCTCAAATTTTCCCATGAAGAAAGAACCACCCCCTCCCCATGTCAAATGCAAAGCAGCAGCAAATCAGCACGGACAAGAATTTTCAAGCCCCATTAATGCATTCTTAGAAGCTTTATGGAACCATCTGCCAGTGTCCTCCCACACAACCTCATCAGGCTTTTTATCAGCTGCTATTAATATAATGTCAACAGAGGCACACAGACTATTCTTCTCTAATCTGAACCATTTCAGAACTTTTTCTTTGAATAAGCTGCAGGGAGAAACTGTCTTTTGATTCCTTACCATGAGACATATATTTAAAAGGCTAGGTGGCTTTTCTTTTACTTTTCAGTTGATTGTTATACAGGTGCAGTTCCAACACTGGTGCAATCACAATTATAGTCATTATTTAGCTGCCCAAATAATTGCCTTGCCAAGTAGTTTGAAGCTGTCCAGGATTCTAAGAACACTGTTTTATAACTGCACATTAACCATGGTAATTCTACACTGTACCACATGGAAGTTTGTATGAAGTTGAATTGTTAATTAAAGAACTCTCAGCAGAGGAAAACACTCTCAGAAAACAATCACTTTTGACCACTAGGAAACATTTAATTTCCAAAACACTTGTTAACAGCTGGACTTTTAACTGTCCTGGTCTTACCTTCAGCCCAGCTGCTACATGAGGGGGTGTGTCCACGATCTGTCTCTCATCAGAGGAGCTGCCCCGTTTCAGGTCAATCACTGGAGCAAGGACTGTGGTTTGTTTTGTTCTCTGACTCTGCAAAAATCACCAAAATACACAATGTCTAAAAAAGATAACACAGTTTTCTAAAATGAGCTTGCCTGATATACTTTGCAGTGGCAGGTGAATGGTCCTTGGTTTTCACTGGGACCAGAAACACACATTAAAAATTCACACAACCTCTTCAGGTGAGTTTGAACAGAATTTAGTTTTTAAGAAGTCCAGACTAATTCCAAAGATCTACTGTTCTTCCCATTTATCATCAGATAAAATATTTTAATCTATTCTGAACTCTTGAGTTTTCTAATCCTATCCTATTCTTCTGTTAGGCTATGGATACACTGCACATCAGTTACATGCACAAAAAACGTAACTAATAGAGCAGTCAGTAAATTTCATCCATACAACTAAATCCTGCCCCCAGTTTCAGCAGTACAAATCAGGAGTAATTCCAGGGAAAAAATGCTGTGCCTACTTAAGTATTTGGCATCAGTGCTACTGCTTCTTTTTAAATTAAGTCTTCTCACTACAAAACCAACACACCCCATAGAGCACTCCTGTCCCGCCTGAACCAAAATATCAACACTGCTCAAAGAAAAATGGTGAAATTAAAAGAAGCAGCAACAAAGAGAGGAAACAGCTCTGTCACAGTCCAAAAAGAATTAACTTGCATTCCTCCCTTTCATCTGCTCTGGAAATACTTGCTCTAAAAATTTCTAATACATAATGATTTGCAGGTTGGCGCCAAGAGCCTCTTAAATAACAACCATAAAATGATGCAAACGTGTAAATAATCAATCACAGTGCGACCCCTACTTACATCAAAAAAAAAAATTTAAAAGCTGAATTTCATTATCTTTAAAGCTAAACTTGAAGATCAGCTTTTGGCTCTGCTTGTTAAAAGCTCTTAAGGTTTGCAGCACATACATCAGTGCTTCCTTCAATTTTAATTTTGCAACACTCCCTCTAAGAGACATCAAGAAAAATGCATCTTCCCCGCCTCAGCTTTGTCAGGTTCTTTGCTACAAACTCATAGACTAATCCCAGCAAAATTACCCCAAACTGAGGGTATTCTGAGGTCACAAACACAATGCACTGAACACAAAAGAAGTCTGAGAAACAGAAAGCAAAACCACAAAGGGACTGTACCTTAGCTTGTGTGAGAGCTGCTTTCTTCACCTGCAACTGAGACTGCAGCAGTTTGAAATTCTTGGACCAGCCTTCTGTTTTGGAATCACTGGTCTCAACCCCCAAGTCATCGTAAAGTGACATTTTCTCTTCAATTTAAAACTGAAAGACAAAAGGAAAAAAAACCTCCAGATGACACAACAAACCTATTTCCAGGTTATTTGCTAATAGTTTGCATGTATAGGTACACCATATTTTACTTTACTTTTCCTAAAGCCATAGAAAATGGACCTTTTTCTGGCTAGTGGCAAATACATGTAACTAGAGCAAAGCTGTATAAAAGTAACAGATTGAAAGATAATGAAAACTGTTCAAGAATTAATTTCTTCCTGCAGTGGAATATGAACAATTAGGGCTCAAAGGAATGGAGTTTACTGCAAAAAAATAAAAAAAAGGTAGGAGATTTTGGAGATTATTAAACATCTGGCCTCAGGATGAAGCACAGCAGGGGCTATAAAGGCACAGATTCACAGGATGAGGACAGGGTGCTGTACGAATTCCCACTTGCCATAGAGTAATGGGATTTAGGCAGCAGGAGTGATGCTGTCCGGAGGGAGACAGGATGCACTGGGGGATCACAGAATCAGCCAAGGTGGAAAAGACCTCTGAGATCATCGAGTCCAACCTGTGACTGAAGACAACCTTGTCACCCAGAGCAGAGCACTCGGTGCCACATCCAGTGTTTCCCTGGACACCTCCGGGGATGGGGACTTCACTGTTTCCCCTGGGCAGCCTGTTCCGATGCTTAACCACTCTTCCCGTTAAAAATTCTTCCTAAAGTCTAGCTTGAACCTCCCCTAGCACAGCTTGATGCCATTTCTTATTGTTCTGTCGCTTGTTACCTGTAAGCAGAGCCCGACCGCCCACCCAGCTGCGTCCTCCTGTCAGGCAGTTGTGGAGGGCGAGAAGGTCTCCCCTGAGCCACCTTTTCTCTAGGCTGAGCCCCCCACCAGCCACTCCTCCTCAAACTTGTGCTCCAAACCCTTCCCCAGCTCCGCTGCCCTTCCCCGGACAATGTATGGATGCATGGATGAATGCAGGAAGGGCGCTATCACCGCGGGGAAGGGACAAGGGAGCGAGGCACCCGGGCTAATAAAGGGAAGGGTGGGCTGCGATCTCCGTCGCTCTGGGGACAGAGGGGGCGNCAGCGCCCCCCGGCGGCGGGAGGAGGGAGCGGCACGCCCGGCGTTCCCACCCCTCACAGCCGCCCCAGTATGGACCAGTACGGACCAGAACGGACCAGTACGGGACTGGGAGATGCGGGAGGGAGTGGAGGAGGCTGTTGGAATACTGCCCCCGCCTCAGGTGCCCTCCCAGTCGCGAAGCTGCCTACCCAAAGAGTCCGAAGCCCACAGCTTTGGGTTCTCCCGGCGCACGTCGCGTGTAACCTGCGCTCTGGGCTTTTATGGAATCACGGAATCACCGAAGCCCAGAGAGCGTCCGAAGGAGGCCCCGGGGATGGGGAAGGGTCTGAGGGGAAGCCCCGAGGAGCGGCTGAGGGCACTTGGGTTTGTTCAGCGGGAGAAGAGGAGGCTGAGGGGGGACCTCGGTGGGGTCTTCAGTCTTGAGCTCTGTGGTGACAGCGGCAGGAGCCGAGGGCAGGGCTGTATTTATGCCCAGCGCTGTTTTCCCTGTGTGTTCTATCACGATTTTCTATACCGTGCTTCTAACTGCTTAAGAAATCTGTGGTAGCTTATTCAATGAGTAACTTGTGTCCATGGGCATTCAGCATTTCCAGTTACTTACCAAGGACACCTGTGATTTTGGGGAAAAAATGGAGGCAATATGAGACTTTTCTGAGTTGGACAACGCAGATGTACTGAGGAAGTTAGAAAGGGAGAAAACTTATTTCTCATCAAGTGTAGTTTAAACATCCCTGTCTGTTATTCTGACGTGTTTGCTGCCTTTTTACTGTGCCGTCACTGCTTCTGAGGTCACTGGTTAATTGTTATTGCAAAATATTGGGCTATTCAAAGGATTTTCTGCATTTTGTCACTTGGGCATGAAGTGGACTGGTTTGGTCTGCAGAAATAGTTTTTGTTTTCTAAAGCAAACCTTAAAATTCTGTATCTGTTTGAGCCTGGATTTTACCCAACCATACCAGTTTCCCAGCCTGATATCTTACACTAATTATTTAATATCTTCTTTTTGACAGTGGCAAAAATGGATTTTCCTTTTTACTTATATTGGGCTGGTACATCTACAGCTCATACCAAGCACATGAAATAGATGAGCTGAGTTTTCTAAGAATCATGGCTACTTGCACCACATGATGAAGCAAATAAACATGCAAGACTGTCTGCAAAGCCAAACACAACTTCCAGCCCTGAAGCAGACAGATCTGGCACCTCAACCTCAAAATATTACAAGCACTATCTCTGTATTAACCATGGTTAGCTGAAAAAAAGAAATAAAATTAAGCTATTACTTCCCCTCCTACTTATGCTGCTTTCTATTAACCCAGTCTTTCTAAACACATTTACAGATTGTCTGTTTTCATAAAAACAGTGAAAGCTTCTTAAATATAAGAAGAAATTATCTTCACGTTATTTACAGAGGTTCTCCCAAGTATCTTCCTGCAGTTCCTTGCCTTAGCAATGCCTGCATTTTTTAAAGGAAGGATTGATGTAATTCATGTATTTATAACCTTATGGAAGGAAAAAAAAAATCAGCGAGGCACTACTTTTACAGTGTCAGAATCCCACTGAGAAAAGAACTGGTATCCTATGTTAAAGGAAAGAAACAAATAATTAATTGCATCAAAAGGAGAGAAATCCCTGTGGATTGAAAATGTCACAGAGTAATATCACAGCAGGACAGTCACTGGGAGAAACTAAAAGGAGATTAGAATCTGCAAAGGTGGAAAACACGATAGCAACGGGAGATTTCGTCTGCTCCTCAGAACAAGTCATAACAGGGAGGGTAAAGGCTAAATTGTCAGACCTGTAAATAACTACCTATTAAAGCCATGAATCAGATAACTCACAAGGAGAGAAGCAGCTCTTGGTTAAGTCTGGGAAATGCATTAGGCACGGATCAAAACTGATCCATCAGTGTTTGTAATAATAGCCACAATGTATTTGTACACGCCCATTCAGGAGCAAAGGAGCCGAGAAAATCCTCCTCGTTAAATTCAGGGAGGCTGCAGGCAGATAGAGAAACCTCACCCTGCTGCCAAGGTCCCAGACAGACTGGAAATGGAGGGGAAATTTGGGAAGTCATCCCCAGCATTACACATCTTGTGTAATTGTGGCTGAAATCTCCTTTTCAGCTGCATCTGCAAAGGCGGTGGAGAGCACTGGCCATCTCCGTGCCTCCAACAGACCCTCACAGTTGTTAAAGTCTGATCTGTGAGCTATTTTTTTTTTCCATTCAGATTTCAAACCTTTCCATGTTGGTGCTTTTCCTCTTGAATCTCACTCATGACTGCTGTGTCAGCAGTTCTACCTCTGTACCTGCCTTTCTTATCTCTCATCATTTTGAGTAGAGTTCGATGCAGCTGNATTACAAGGAGGTCCAAAAAGCTATGAATGAACTGATTTTTCTGCTGTGAGAAGAGCAACCAGCCTTGATTGAGACCCCTCATTGTACCAGTGAGCCACCTGGAAAAAGTGAACAGCCAAGGTGATGAAATCTGCTGCAAATCCCAATTTACTCAGAGTAATCAGCTGAAAGCTGGAAGCAAGAAGTTGCAGAAGGATGGCATGGCACTGGCTGGGTGATGAGATGGCAGATGGGACCCAGTGTTAATGAATGCAAAGCAATGCACACAAGAGAAAATAGCACTAACAAAACACACACAGCAGCAGCTCTAAATCAGCTGCTTCCATTAAGGAAAGAGATGCTGCATTCATTGTGGATAATTTTCCAGAAATGCCTACTTAGGGCTTTGCAGGAAGCAGGAAAGCAAACAGGCTGCTGGGAAGCATTAAAAATTTTTAAAAAGGAGAAAATATCCTCATAAATCCAACATGCACCTTTGAGTGGCCACCTGCATTCCTGGGCATCTCATTGCCTCCAAGAGGCAGCAGTGCAGTACAAAAACTTAAAGAAATCAGATGTATTGGGTGAAAAGAGGCAGCTGAAGGGGACCCTGGAAGCATCAAGCACCCAAAATGGACCAAAAAAGGTAAATAGGGAGTTCTCATTTTTCTCCTTGATTGTGATCTCTAAGAATGTGTAAAATAAAGCAGTGCTGGGGGGGAAAAAGAGCAGCCTATAAATGTCTCCTTTATGTCTCATTTCTATAAAGCATTGATAGCAGTTTTTGGTGGATGTGAATCGTTTCTATTTCATCGTGGATCTCCTCTAAGGGTAAGGGTTGCTAATATCCCAAAACGGCGTTAGAGGGCAGTGCATGGCAACCTAACCGGAGTTTTTGGGGTGCCAATCCTGAGTGTGGGAAGCCACCTCTCAAAACCTCTGAGGATCAGGAGAGGGGCTCCTACTCACACAGGTGGGAAATGGCGGGGACCAGCACATGGCACAAAAGCAAAACACCAGGGCTGATCAGAGCAGTGTCAACCTGCTCAAAAAGTAGTGAAATCCCGTTAAATGGTGGTTTCCAGCCAAGGGTAGAGATCCCAAGCAGAGAACCAACCCTGCTACACACCTCTTTTATGGTTGCCCTAGCAGCACCTTCAAACCTTTCTGGATTTGATTTTCTTTAATTTTTTTTCCCCGGGAAATAATTGCTTGCTGTTGTCTTCCCAACGATCTTCAGCTTTACCCACGTGGCAAAATTAAATATGAAGAGGAAAGTCCCAGTGGAAAACTTGTCCTGGCTTGGGAAGATTATCTTAGGTTTGCTGGCTCAGAAGGAAAAAAAAAAAAAACAAACCCAAACTTTAAGGAGTAGCAACCTGAAGGAATTGAAAATGGTTAGAAAAGCATTTGAAATGTTCTTTCTTCTGCTGTGGGACCAGCTGAAAATGTGACTGTGAAAGCAGTGAAGGAAACAGTGCCTTTTTGCCATATATAGACTAACCCAAACCCCCAGAAAATTGTGGGGGTTTTTCACCTACTTTTTACTTGCTTCACATTTTCACCTAGTTTCATACTTTGGCTAAGTTCCATAACTAAAAGAAGTAACAAATGTCTCAGAACAGAAACATTTCACCACAGATGAAGTCTCTGACACACATACTTGGATATTTTTGATGACATCTAAAGAAAACTCCATTGCTTTTTTCTACTGCCCAGGGAGTGTTTTTGTTTGGCCAGCCATGGGAAAAAAAAAATGCTTTAAATGAGGAAATGACCATTTTGTCCTGCCACCACTGTCTCAAGCTTGTTTGAAGAAGTGAGAAAATGTCACAAACGTAACAGTGAAAATATTACACTTGACTAGACTCAGTACAGATGGGATGTCTGCCATCAGTGAGGGAAAAAAAAGGGTTATGCTGCTCTGCTAGAGGAAGGATTTGGATATGAAATTATTCAGAACTCCCCTGTGTTAGCCATACAGTGGGTCTGTGTGCAAAAAATTGAGGTTTCTTACATGCTGAAAATCCTACTGCCTGAGAAATTGGAGGGATTTCAGAATTGTCTTTCTAGAACCCTAGAAGATTCTGAGTTGAAAGGGACCTACAACGATCTGAGTTAAGAACCTTTGCTGGGAGCTGGACTCAATGATCACTGTGTGTCCCTTCCAGCTTAAAATGTTCTGTGATTTTGTGATTTTATGAAAATGAGGGGGACGGGGGAGTTAAACATCCATTGCATTGGTCACCAGTTTTGAAACAAATAACTGAGAAAGATACTGGAAGCCAAGGCAAACAGTGAGGGAGGGTTTGTAAGAGAAGAAAAAAATAAGATTTACAAACATCTAAATGAAAGCTGTATCCAAATTTACAGGTACACTTCTTGGACTGAAATAAAATTCTGGATATGAGATTACATTCTAAGAACTGTGGGTTGTTACCGAGCAGAGCAACATCGCTCTGGAAATGTCTCTGCTCTGATGATTCACAGATAGGTGAGATTACCCTTCCACTTGCTCAAGATTTATATCAAGTTCTCATGAACAACTGTTTTCAGTCCAAAACAGCTGAGTCCAAGAACATGAAGTTCAAAGAAAATTCTCTGATGTCCTATCATGGTGCCTGTCACGACATTCTGGGTATAAACAGAATTATTTAGTGTTAAAAGCACATTGATGGGCACTGAGATATTCATGGATAGCAAGAGGCTGCCCAGAGAGGCTGCGCAGTCTCCATCCTTGGAGGTTTGCAAGCTCCAGCAGAGTAAATCCAGGTGGGATCTCAAAACCAGCCTTTTCTTTCCAATCTGAACTGTTCGATGAGTCAGTGATTATTTCTGTGGCTTTGTTACTTGCTGTACTTTTCCAGAGAGATGAAGGAGAAGATTTAGCATCCAGATTTGCTCTGGATTTACTCTCCCAGTGCTCTGACCACTGAGAAAATTTCAAAAGGAGTTTCCTCCTCAATTAGGGATTGCCAGCTTTTAAACAGAAATTCAGCTTACATTCCATGCCGAGTTTTGTACTGGGACATGGTCTCATCTCCATCTCTTTGTGTGGATTTCTCCCCATGTAGGTCATGTGCAGCATCCTGGGCCCTGAAGTATGTCCAGTGGCACTGATATTCCAGGTGAATTTTTGAAGCTATGACAGATGTTCAGAATCTGTTGAATGGAGAAATTCTGGTTTAGGGCAGTCCTGGAGGACTTAAACATCAACCCTTCAAGATTGTCTCTGCCACAGAGGTGTGTGATGCAAACAGTGACAGGAACACTGGAGCATCCTCATCCCTGACCAGTCTGGTGTAAGTGATACAACTCTGGTTTAGGATTCAGAACTTCCTCAAGCCCAAGGCAGCGTTTTCCAGCTGTTGAGAAAATTCCATCTCACAAATGGACTGTGTATATTGGATATATGGACTCAGGGATGTTGTCTTATACAATTATAATTAATCTCATCCAAGTTTAGCTTTCTAAAACTGAGATGCCCAATACATTTGCAAGCATAGGCTGAAGCCAGGTGGTCAATCATCTCTAGAACGGAATCCATGGAACAGCAGTTTTCTAATTTACTGGGACACTTTCCATATTCCACTTTACATCCTAGGACTTATTTTTGGTCATAGTTTTAATTTTATGAAAATAAATAATTGTTTGCCATGAAGTTTTTGATAACTCTACAATTCACAAGACATTGCTCAAGTAAGAAACAAAGAGCTGTGTGTTTATTCTAAGTGTACATCTCATGCAAGACAAAAAATTTATATGTTATAAAACAACCTAATGACTGGAAGTTAAAACAAGATTAGGGGCAAAAGCTGATAATTCTGCATTTGTCTAGGTAGGATTTCTTGCCTCTTTCTTCAGAAATGTTATCCTGATTATTGAAAAGGGCCTGATACTCAACTACCCTGACACATAATATAGCCCAGCCTGTAAACTCTTATATTTCTTTTAAAAAAAAGCAGTGTAGCCAGAGATAGAGTCCCTTAAAGTCCTTGATGATTTGATCCTATCATGGATCAGATCATTGTATCATGGAAGGCAAATGATGAAAATTGAACACCGAGCAGTCATTTTCAACCTGACAATGTTCACCATGTGCCTTGTTTTTCCTTCTACACTCATTCCAATACCTTAACCATAACTGAGCAATGGCCAGGTGTGAGCACTGTCCATCCTTCTGTTCCTGAAAAACAAGGAAGACATAAAAAAAACCCACCCCAAACCTACTCTTCAGGTAAACAGCATTATCTTCACCATCAGACCAGACCACATGTGCGTAAAAGGATGTGTTATCAAAAATATCTATAATGGTGACCTTAAAAAAGTACAAGAAGTGCTAATGAATTTCTTGTTATTTTAGAAAGGGACTTTCTTCTCCGTTGGTGCAGAGAGCTTCCTGAAGCAAAAACAAATGAAGCTTTTCTCTCTTTCTTTTTAGATGTAAGGTAGAAACATTTTGACTAAGCTTCTGCTCTGTTGTTTTCTAGTTATTCAGAATTAGGAGATGGTCCTTCAGCCTGGAGAAGAGAAGGGTCTGGGAAGAACTTTGGACACCTTCCAGTACCTAAGCAGTCTCCAAGAGACCTGGAAAGGGACTTTGAATGAGGGCATGGAGTGACAGGACAGAGGGGGATGGCTTTAAACTGACAGAGGACAGGTTTAGATCAGATATCAGGAAGAAATTCTTTACTGTGAGTGTAGTGAGCTCTGGCACAGGCTGCCCAGAGAAGCTGGGGCTGCCCCACCCCTGGAAGTGTCCAAGGCCAGGTTGGACAGGACTTGGAACAACCTGGGACAGTTGAAGGTGTCGCTGCCCATGGCAGGGGGGTTGGAACGAGGTGATGTTTAAGGTCCCTCCAAACCCAAAAGATTCTGTGATTCTAAGACAAACTCGAAGAATGAACATGGCATCAAGCAGAACAGAGAGACAACTTTGCAGTTAACATGAGGGTTTTTATCAAGAATGTATTGTAATCAAGAGTTTATACTTGTTGGGTAAGGGGAAAGGCAAGGAAGTGACTTCCCCAATCCACATTTGGAGTTAGTGGAGGAGCCAAAATTATGATGAGGTGCTCTTAGCTGTCTCCTCTGGGCTCCTCCTTCTGATGCTTGTTGCCTTTGGCAGGTTCTTCTCATGAAGCTCTCCCTCTCTCAGCTCCGCTGGTTCCCTGTTTATCAGAAATTCCCATTTGTTGGTTATGATTTCTCACTTCAGAGCTCCACACTGGATCTGGATGTTTCCAGGATGGAGCATTCCAAGGGCAGAGCCAGGCTGTGCCACCATGGGGAGCTCACAGCAATGCCTGTGACAATCAGTGAGTGCCAGCAGCTCTGCTTAGACAATGTCACTTTTTGGGGAGCATGAGAAGCTCAGGTTTGTCTGTGCATGGACGTTTGGGATGCCACAGCAACCACGATGCAAATCCAGTTGCATTAAAATGGGTGCAGTTACTGTCTTTGTGCAAATATTTAAATTTTGAATTTTCTTGCTCCCACTAAAGAGAGATGATACAGATGTAATCATCTTGATGAGTACTGAACAGCCAAGCAGGTAGATACTATAATTCTATTATAATTTATTTTTTCATATTATCTTTTATCTATTCTTTTATAGCATCTGAGCTGCACATATCTGGCACAGCATCTGGAGTACTTTCCACTTCTAACTTTAAATGACCTGACAAAAACACTCCAAATTGAGGAGGCTCAGTGTCTGGCTTTTATTAGTCACATCACATATTTCAGGTTTTCCACTTGCTCACCATGAAAACGGCTAATGAGATGCTTTTGAGTGCTACTCTTTGTATCATGCAGGTGACAGATATATAATGAAGATGGTCATGAGGGCATCTGAGCGAGGGGCAGTCTGGCTGATGGGAAGTAAATCAGCCCTGGAAATTGTCCTCTCTTTGTTCCTTCAACACAAGTGACATCAGTCTCTGTGTGACATGAGGACAAGTGAAACTCTACCCAAAATATTCTCACTTTCAGAGACTTATTTAATAATGCCTTATATTAAAAGTGAGTTGCAATTCAAACTCTTGAGATGAGGAGATGTTGATCTCTGGGAAGTAGAAATAAAGAAATTTAGGTGTTGGGACGATCCACCTTAGGACAGAGCCTAACATTATAAGATTGTTTAATGCTTTCTTCAGAGGACCATATAGGGCTGTCCTTGGTTATCACCATGCAATGATCAAAATAGACAGGGCTTCAGAAGGGCAGAACTGTGGTAGTTGGAGGTATCAGTAGAGAAGAGGGTGGGTGTACATTTGGAAGAGATATAACAGATCCCACATGTTGTTTTTTTCATCTGATTTCCTGCCTGCAGTGTCACTGTACCCTTTCAGAGAACAAGACCATCCCACACATGATGGAATTCTGCTGGATAAAGGTGGCCTCCAGCAAAATTCGCACATTTTGTGCAGTTGGTAAATACAATCATATTCAAAGCCAATTGCACTCACTGTCTGAGCTCAGCATTTTGGAGTGAGGACCCCTTTTTGGCACTGAATGTTCTTAAGTTACAAAGAGCTTTGTCCTGATCTCTGGGAGAAAGTTTGAGGCCATTTGCCCCACATGAATGGTTCCTCTGCAACCTCCAAAGCCAACCACCAGGCAGTTCCCTCAGTTGGATGGATGCAGGTCATGAAATAAGGTCTGGCTGTGAAGTGTGGACAGTTTAATTCCTTAAGGTCAGAGGAGAACTTCCTCAGGGTGAGAGTACTTGTGTTGAACAGCCTGATAAATAGCTGCTGTTTTCTTGGAAGAACAGTTACAGGGCATGAAATATGAACTGCTTTATGGAAATAACTCCTGCATTTCATTAACATGCTTTACAGTCAGCTTAATCCTGTCTAGGTCACCTTCCTCCTTCCTTCTCCTCCCAAGCACTAGGAAGGCACTGACCATTAAAAGTCCTGAAGTGTGAGCATCAGGGCTGGTGTGAGCATCGTGGACCTTTCTGTACTACAGATTTGCCAGCTGCAGTCCATTGCTTTCACCTTTAAATGCATTACCCTTCAAGAGTGAAGCTGTCCAGAATTCTGCCCCAAACTTGCTGTGCTCCAGCGTTTATAACCTGTGCACAAGAGTCAGAGAGATGGTGGGGTTGGTGACAGGGTCTGTATCCAGGACAATTGAGAAATTTCTAGCTCATCTGATTGAAGAGATTAAACCCGGTGGTAGGGAGGTTGTTTTTGCCAAGGTCTCTAAGCACTGGGAGACTGTTAGGGACACCAAGGCAACGCAGGGCAATGTTTGGTGCTAATTATAGCAGACAGAGTTTGTTTGTGGCAGATGAATGCCAGGTGGGAGGTTTGGTGGGTACCCTCAAACCAGATGTGACGTCTGCTGCATTCGGGTGTGCACAGCCAGCGCACAGAGGCAGCCACCTCACAGTGGAGCTCATTTCACCCCGATGCAGACATCAGAAATAGGTCAGTCTGAGCTGCTGCTTCTCCTCTCCTTTCACCGTGACAGCAGATGGGTGACTAACTCAAAAGTCTGTGTCTACACCAACATCTCATTAACTGAGAAAAGATGAAAATCACCTTATTGACCCAAAATTCTTTTCTCATCTTGTCTTAGCAGTTGAGCTCCCTCAGGAGAAAGAAACACAGTGCTCTGAAATCCTCCACGGGCCTATCAAGTTACTCAGAGCTTTGCACCTCTCAACACTTGTCATCTCGTGGCTGGGGAGACCTTAGAGCAGCACTCCAGTATCTAAAGGAGGCTCACAAGAAGGCTGGAGAGGGACTTTTCACAAGGGCAGGGAGTGATGGGATAAGGGGAAATGGCCTTAAGCCAAAGGAGGGTAGAGCTGGATTAGATACTAGGAAGAATTTCTTTACTATGAAGGTGGTGAGGCGCTGGAACAGGTGTCCCAGAGAGTGTTGACTCCCCACCCCTGGAAGTGTTCAAGACCAGCTTGGACAGAACTTGGAGCAATCTGGGATAGTGGAACGTGTCCCTACCCATGGCAGAGGGGCTGGAACTGGATGGTCTTTGAGGCCCCTTGCAATCCAAACCATTCTATGACTCTAAAATTCAGTGATTTGATAATCCCAAGATTCCACCCCAATCCTCCCCCCTTCACGAACAGTCAGGGAAAATGGTGTTAGGTTAACTGCAACAAAACAGCCCATGGAGATCTGACCCAATGGAAAGGGTACCCATCAGTGAGCTGTTCATTTAAAATCCCACCCATAATTTTCTGTCTTCAAATGTCCATCTCTGTTGAGCATCAGTGCTCCCTCATTAATGCTTAATTGCCCCATTTTAGTCTGCCTCATCTACAGCCAGGTGTACTGGGGTCGCTGCAGTATTTGAGAATCACTGAATGTGCATTAGAAAAATGCCCTACAAAGAAAATCCTTGAGCAGCCACAGGAAATCATGGTTTCAAAATTCCCAAATGTCCCAAATCATCAGGTCTGACTTTTGTGACAAATCTCAACCTGAGTTACTGTGTCAATAATTGGAAGGATTGCACTTGATTCTCTAAGAAGAGGATTTGGGGCTCATCACAAAGATGTTGCACAAAGTCCTGAGACTCATTAGAAACAAAGAAACAAGGCATGAACCCTTATTCTGCACTGGATTAAAGGATCAGCTTTAATAATTTCTGCTCAAGAGGGAAAAACTCCTATTATTTTCTGTTTCTTTAGCCTGGCTGAAGCAAAATGCATCCTGACCTTTCCACTCATTTTTTCATTTCATTTTTCATTTTCTCACTCTGTACTTGCTTCCCGAGTACCATACCAATTTTCACACCTGAACACCAACTTTTCTTAGTTAGTGCTTAGATCTAGAAGTTTCTAAGTTACTCAAGCTGAAAAACTTCTCTAAATAATTCCTACTACTATTTGCATTTGGAAGTTCTAATTTTTTTGCATTTCTATAAGGAATCCTCAAAATCCATCCAGTTCAGAAGGGTTTTTTCACTCCCAGGGTAAGGCACTAGATGAAGGTCTAAGAACTGAAAGGCAGCTGTTTGCTTTTAATTTCTGTGGCAGAGAATTTAGCCCCAGTTCTTGGAACATCTGCATCAGCTTCCTATGAGGCGGTAAATTCAGAGCTGACTCAACAAAGTTCATACAGCCAAGATTAACTGTGCTTTCACTGAGCTGAAGGAAGGCACTGAGCTGTGCCTTCCCAAACAGAAGCTTCTCCCCATCCTGTGAAGCTAAAGAAGATGTAGGAAGGTGCTTTCTGAGTGCAGCAGGAAGACTTCTAATGGTGGTCTGCAACTATGGGAAGTTCACTTGGCAATTTAAGGGCCAAAGGTGGGATGGGAATAGTGTGAGGTGCCAAACTGAGCATTAAAACTTGCTCACATTCATCTCTCCTGATTTTAGATGCCTCTAATAAGGGGGATCTGCCCTATTTCAGATAGTCCCTAGACTCTGGTGCTGGAAGGAGACTGGAGGGCTCATCTAGTCCATGCCTAGACCAGCTCCATCACTACCACTTCTAAAGCTCTTATCTTGTCCCCTTCTCAATCATTGTTCCTCAGACAGCTTCAAGTTATTTGGTTCTTTCTTTAAGAAAAGGTTTTCTAAACCCTTTTGTCATTCCCATTGCTGCTCCCTGTTTTCTCAGTGTGTGATGCCTACGAGTAGGGGCAGGATCCTACCCATGGCTTCACTGTCCCAGAACAAAACAAGGGATTTCTTTTTATATGCTCTACATTTCAGAGTTAGATTTAGTTTCTTCACGTGTGACATTGCCAACTGGTCTTCATCACCCAGGGAACTGCTGAAAATACTGAATAACCAAAGGATCACCTGGGTACCACCCTTCAGTGCATCCTTCTCTTCTGACAGTTAATCAGTGCCTCTCAATATGCTGATGCTTTAAGAGGCCTCCTAGAAACAGAGCCCAGACAGGAGTAAAGGAATAAAAGTGGGGATTTCTTGGAAAGGCCTCTAAAGGTACCCCTGGGGAGCCAGAGGTGCTGCCCAGATGGGCCCCGAGATGGACCCTGAGAGGCCACGAGTTCTTCCCACTTTTCTAGCTTTGGTTCATTTGCATCTCAGGGTTCATTCTCCAATGAAAGCTGCAGTTAATGCTGGAATTGCCCTCAGCTTGCCCCCCTCAGAGGCTCTTTGGTTTGTACTTTTTGGGCCCAGGAGGGGCTGGGTGTCCTTGGAGAGCAGCCTGGAGAGGCTTTGTTGTGTGTGCCCAGCACAGAGAGCAGCACTGAACAGGGAACAGGCAACTCCAGAGTTCCACACTGGGCACTGCAGGGTTTGAAAAATATAAAAGTTAAAACCTGAGGCATCAATGCTCTTCCATTTGACACAGTTTTGAACCATTTTAAGGGCACTTCCTTTTCAGGGATTTTCCAATAAATTTTGTACTCACCTCATGATTCATCTACATTATACTTGCATAACTTCACAGATAATATAAAAAATTCCTACTGAGATCAAGCAAAGAAATGGTGTCTTGGGTAAGAAGCTCACTGCAGAGGCTGTCTTAAGACTTGTGCACTTTACAGGTTGAAATATATTTGATTCACTATAACCTTCTGGTAATAAAAAGAGGAGAAAGAGCAAATATTATCATGCAATAATACAGTTCATTTACCAGTTCCTCAGATTTTTTTGCTCAGGCCAAGGGAACGATGATTGCAAATGAGAATAGGAAGGAAGTTATCTGTACTATTCAGGGGAGGTATTAAAGAACCCAGTCTAGGAATTTGCGTGTTAAGAACATTGTGGCAGTACTCACTACATGGAAACTAAATATATCCAAGAGTTTTTCATGTTCCTCATATATTTCTCTCACAACTCATCACCAGTGAAACGAATAGTTAGTATGAGCACAGTGAACCATATCCAGAATATTTGACAGGGAAGACTGTTCCCAGCCACTAAACAGTCAATTTAAATTCTATTTTCAAACTCAGGATGGATTTTCGGGATGGATTTGCCTCATCCAGCTGGGCCTACCTGTTGTCCTGGTTTAACAGTTGTCTGCAGATGGGAGGGAGAGAGGGAAAGAAGATGAGAATAGTGATTCATGTGGTAGAGGTAGATGTCCAGAAGAGGAGGTGAATCACTCTGTAGATGCCCTTATTGACTCTCCACTGACTCAAGGGGGAACTTTGACAGCTGTATTGACCACACAACTCTCTCTGGAGTCAAACCCTGTGGACCTTGTAAAGATGCTCCATTTAAGGTGTGAAATTTGTGTGCCTCGTGTCAGCTCCATCTCACTTTGATGGGAAATAAAAAGTGATTAAAACCAGTTTGACCTTTATGGATAATTAGGCTGGATGAAAATTCTCTGACGATAATTTCCAGGACGTGGTATAACTCGGAATTCCCCAAACCTCTGCTCTGCAGCAGAGCTGGATGCTGCTGAGGAGGTTGGGAAGGGCCCTTGTGGGTGCAGAATGGGAGCTCACAACCACCAGTACCATAATTTTAGGGATGCATAAGCAATATGCTGATTACCAGAGTTGAGGTAGCTGTTAAAGCCACCCCTACACCCTCCCTGGGAAGGTCCATATGAAATGTTATTCCCTCGAATGGACGACTCGTGGAAGAGCGATTTGCAGCAGAAAAGTTGAATAAAACACAAAGCTTGCTTATTTCAGTGAGTTACATGGATGTTTACAACTGCTTTGAACTGGGAAGGGCTGCAGTAAGATCACAGTGCTGTCCTTTCTTCAAGCTGGCTGAGAGACCAGCTTAAGGAAAGGACAGTCCTCCAGAGCAAATGAGTTTGTGCAGAGTTTTAAAAGAACTTAGAGGGTTTCAAAAGGCCCTTGTTAAACCTACACCTAAAAAGGCTGTAGCTATGTTTGTGGTTTACTCCATGGCAACTCCATTTCTGTATTTGTTGTGGTCTTGTGGCATTGAATAAAAATAATCTTTATAATCTTGTCTGTGGTGGCCTGAGGTACGTGACAGGCTCTTTTCCTCCCATCTCTCTGCTGAAACTTCCCTGAGCAGCAAAATTCTCCTAATCAATGGAGGAAAGCCAAGGAGAAACAGAGACCCCAGCACTTTCTTTTCCTCCAACACCTTCCCTGATTCTCAAGATGCCTTTTTTTTTATATCCCTCCACCACTTCTCAGATATCCACTGAGTTTTCACAGCACCTCCCTTCCTTTATTAACACACCTAATTCTGTTCCTAACATGTTAATTACGTAAATTGTAGTACCAGTTAGGCTTTTTTCCTTATAAACCCCTGTTTTTATCTGTGCCTGGAATCCTTTCCCCCTTGCTGGGTCTCTCTGTTCTCACTCTCCCCTTCCCTACCTCACTCTGCTTTGGGTTACTTCCTTGCAGAATCAGCACTGGTTTTCTCCTAAAATCATTCAGCAAACGGACCTATTTCCCAAAGCTGATCTGGCTAATTCCTCTCACAAGCCACAACTGTCTTTTCTGACCTTTAAGAGGTGTAATGTTGAGTTACAGGTCTTTCTCATGCAACCTGTTTTTGCAGCAATGAGCCACTCAAAGTCAACATTCTTTCCACTACCGCTAACTGTACTTTCCATGTTCATTCCTGGATAAAATCTCACCCTTTCTAATAAAATCTTGGTGGCTGTTACCCACCTGTGCTGAGGTTTTCTACCTGAAAGCAAATGGCTACATGAAAGATTGAGCTGGAGGACTGCAGAAAACATCCCCCATCTCTGTCTCCATCATTAAAATAGCTATGGAATTAAACAGTTAGACCAAGCAAGAAATTGAAGCAGATGTTGGCCAGTAAATCCCTTCACCTCAAAAGAACAGACCCCATGTTCAGTAAGGAAAGGATAAAAAGGTTGGGATTTCTTTCCATGCAATGTAATAAATGTTTTCACCAGTCCAAGTGGCTGCAGTGTTCAGGCAGTTACATATGTCCAGGCATCTTGGAAAAAGGTGAAGGACTGGGGTCTAAGACTTTCAGACAGATTTTTCAGGAGCAAAACTCTCTCAAGCCCTTCGGAGGGCTTTGGCATGAGCTTTTCCTATTACACTGTTAAATACAGAAGATGATTTGATACTGAAGTGAAGGCAGTAAATACCTGTGGAGCGTGAAGCAGCCCCAGGCTGAGCAAAGCATTTTACCCACAGCAGCTGCTTCAGAAGTCGTACTTGTTTTCCACGCCCCGTTGCATTTGGATTTGGGAAGTAATCTCCTGGCAAAGCCTCGCAGCTGGCAAACCCTGCAGGAGGATTTGTCACCTGCATCACAGAGCTGCACAAAATCTTTCATGGAAGGAGCAAAGGGAGCTTTATCAGGAGGAAGGTGGCAGCCTGATGGATGCAGTCAAAAAATGTGTCACACCTATTCCTTAGCTTGCCTGTTAAGAGGGTTTAATTCACTGAGAATTTGTAAAGGAGAAATAAATGCCCAGCATGTAATAATCATGACAGAATACTACGGATAGTTTAAACCTGTTTTTTCTATAGTCTATCACAGTTAATTCTCTAGTTACTATCAGGAAATAATTTCTGTGCAAATGGCTGAAGAAAGACTACATAAAATATGATACTTCCTTGGTAATTTCCAGTTTTCCACTGGCATTTGGAAGAATGTCACTGAAGCATGCCACACCCAGACAATTTAGGAACAAGGGAAACCTTTTCCAAACCTGCCAGCCTCACCCTCATGTGTTTTTGGTTTTTTGTTGTTTTTTACTTTTTTTAATCAAGCTGTCCATTCTTCACAAGATCAGCTGTGATTTAGAGAAACTGCAAACTGCTTCCATCAAAACCAAATACAGTGTGGCTTCATCATCACTAACAGAAGACCTCTGAAAAGCCAAAAGGATAAGCCATGGAACCTTCTTCTTTTGCAGATAGAGCCCACAGATGTTGCCTGAGCACCACTGTCACACACCAGGCATCTATTCCACAGCCATGGTCCCTCTCTAATACCTGTCCAGGCACAGATTTGGGTCTGAGCACCTGCACAAAACTGTTAAAGTCTCCCCTCTTCTACTGACCTCAGCTGTAGAGAAATGTGAAAGAGCTCTGGAGCCAGGAGCTCTGATGTGTCAAACCACTTCCTACACACGATGGCATGCTCCGCCACACGGAGCTGAATTTGGTTTCCTGGATAAAAGACTAATACAGAAGCAGCCCTTCTTCTTTCCTGTGGAGCCAGCAAAACGATGATTTGCTGACCAAAGCCGTCGCTGCACATGTGGGTGGTGCTCCCAGACAGACTCATCAGGCAGTAACCAGCTCTTTGGCTTGGTTGGCAACAGCTCATCACTTCTGAGAAACCTCGCAATCCTCAGTGGTGTGGAGAAAAGATGTGGACAAGTCCCATGGAACTCAGGTGGCTTTTGATGTGGCTCTTGTTTGGATTCATCAAGGGGCACAAGCCAGGTAAAGGATTCTTTTTGCCTTTTGGGAAGGGAAAATATGATTTGGGTTTCTTTGTGTGGCTGTTAGAGGGTGTTCACAACATCCTGACTCCTTTCAGCACAGGAAAGATGTTAAGGAGCTTAAGGAATTTATTATTTTAAGGAAATAAGAGAAATGGGTTTTGTGCCCACAAACTGTCAACTGCAGAAAATCCAGAGCTTTAGGGGATATTTTTTGTCTGACTAATAAATGTATCCTCCAACCCATCACTGGAAGAGTGGGCAGATCAAAGCAGCCTGAGGCAGCCCTTTGAATTTGCTTTTTCCATTTTTCTTGTAACTTTAGGAAACATAAAAATAGACACCAAAATGCCAGTACCCCTGTAGGTAAAATTGATGGCAATGCTATTAGTTAAAAGGTACCATCCAAATTTGCTGTGGGTACTACAGACATGAAATATTTTTTCAGCCATGGCTCTCAATCAGCAGTGCCTATAAACTGTGAATGGAGACAGCTAATCCAATTCAGCATAATTTGACACATTTATAAATGGTGACACTGCTTAGATTTGGCTTATTTGTTGTGACAAGTGTGTGCATTGAGAAATGGTCTGGTGATGCATTAGTGTGTTTAAATTTAAACTGCCTCGTTCAAAGTGGGGGAAAAAAATCTTCCATTCTCAGTGCTCCATAAATGTGGTATTTCCTTCTGTGTCTGATGATGATGTCCAGGCTGAGAGGTATGAGCAGACACAGCCTAAGGCAGGCTCTCAGATATGCTGGTAGTGTAATTGCTGATGGATCACCTTTAGCAGGGCTGGGAATTTTCTTTGGGGCTGGCCATCTCAAGGGAAGAGCATGTTGCTAATGACCAAACTCATTAATGCAGGAAGGACCTTCACAAATGTTGAAGCACCAGGTGACTTTATTCTTGTTATTTTGCCATTTAATGCTGCACCTTCTCCTGCACGGGGCATTTTCACTGCCAGATGAGGTGTCAGAGCCCACAGGAAGCATTTGGTGCTTTGTGCAGGAGCAGCACCATGAGATGCTCAGCCAGAGATGTGTCAGTGGGATCAGTTCTGGGATGAGTCAGGTCCCCCAGATAACACTTTCTGTATTACTGTTCCTGGAACATGTTGTGAATTTTCTTCCTGGCAGGTCTCGTTTATCAGAAATCTTTCTGGTTTTTTGGAAAAAAATCGAGCTGTGTCAGAGCAGTTGCATTTTATGGTATTTAATGTGATTTTATTCACCACTGAATGAATAAATGCCTCGTATTGCTTTCTCTACTGTATTGCTAAGATCTTCTTCCCTCTGCTTCCTTTACTTACTTTCAAGGTTTCTCTCAAAGTTTAAACATAATATTTATGTATATATTTGCAATTTCTTCCTGCTAATAATATGCTAAAGTAGAAACATCACCTTTGACCAATTTAGGGGCTTTTAATCATGGACACACCCAAGGTGTTGTGGCTGTAAGACCTATTGGTTTTAATTCCTCAAGGGAGGATCAACAAGCAGACCTAGGAATAGCCATAAGCAAAGCCAAGGGGAAGGGGCTGGGTCAAACTGGTCAAAAACCAACCAGGTCTCAGCTCATACAGTGCTTTTTTATTATTTTGCCTCAGTCTTTTCAGCTCATCCCAGCACTGCAAGTTCAGGTTTGGAAATAGATCCAGCCCTAGGTGGTGTTTGGCAAAATGCATTATCAGGAATGAATATAATTAAAGGAAAAAGAAAATAAAAAGCCTTGCTTTTACAGAACAGTTTCACTGATAGTTCTCAAGGTGTTTTGAGAGAGCAGAGTCCTGGGGGACTGGGGAAGTTAAGGCATGGGATGATCATTTATTCATTTACTAAAAATTAATCTACACCTTAGTGCTAAAAAGAAGACAAATGCTGATTTTCCTGTGAAGACCATCTCATTTATCTCCTTTATTTTGCACAGCAGCAGTGCCTCGAAGCTGTAGGCATGGCTGAAGCCTGAAGTGAGGGTCAAACACGAGGTAAAAGCTGGTCTGTGCTCCTACAACTTTTCCATCTTGCTGCTCATCACACAGGGATACACTGAATAGATTTGCAAGTTAAACCTGGAAAGGATTAAAACTCACAAAAGAAAGAATTTCATTCAAGTGAGTTTCATTCACACAAGAGGGGTACCAGATCTCAGTCATGTAAATGAGAGGAATTTCACTCCCATTATACTTGCATATTAGTGCTGGCTCCCATGGATTTGAAATGCAATCCAGAATACATTAAAGTTGTCAAACATGGACAAATGATTCTTGTAAGGTCAACTAGAGAGCAAATACCTTTATAAACCTTTCAGCTACAGCGGCCCTCAGCAACAAAGGGTTCAATATCCAGCTACAGTTAAAAAAAAAAAGTTAAAAAATGTTTTAAAAGTGTGATCATACTGAGAAAAAGCAAATATTGCAGACAGAGGTCCTGAAGTACCTGCTTCTTCAGCTGGAGGAATTGTTTTTCTCACCTCATCAGAGGTGAGATGTTCTGTCCTTTTTCCTTTCATTGCAGAAAAAAAATCCACTCTGTATCTACTTCTAGAAAGCCACTGCTTCTGACTTTGTTGCCTTCAGAGTGTTGTTATTTTGGTCCCCCTACATCCTCGGGGTTCAGCTGTGTCTGCCCTGGTTTCCCTGTTGCATTAATGCTATCTTCAAAGTCCGGCTTCTGGGTACTTTCTACTCACGGATTCCATTCCCTGACCTTGGTCCTGAATTTTGGAACAACGTGGCTCACTGAGTCTTTGCCCCATCTCCTCCAGTGCTTCCCCAAAACTCACATTTCCAAAGTCCTTCCATGGCTTTTCTCACTTGGCTCCCTGTTCCTCAGCCCTTCCAGGGGAGCAGCACTCTGTCATCTGCTACTTTTTCTTACTGTTCTTGATTTGTAAAGTGTGAGCCCACACATGAAGAATATATAACCTTCTCTTTGTGGAAAAGTATTTAATGAATGACAAGGTCAGAAAAATCATTGCCTGAAAAATCAGTGCAGAAAATTTCCATCACACCCTTGGGGGAAAAGTTCCATGACCATGCTAAGTCCCTAAGTCAGGTGAGATGAGTCTTTAGGCCACATCTGAAATTGAAATTTCCACACTAGACCTTTTTTTTTTTTTTTTTTCACTTTCCCAAGACTGGGACATACACTTGTCAGACCATTCAATTATTTTCAGAGATGATATTCTCTACTGCCCTTTCAGCCCTACAAAAGGCAAGGCTGAGAAACTCCCAGACAAAGGAAAGAATCTGTATCTCTGCTGCTGATTAAAAAGATAATTTTTGTTTCCTTTTAGATGAGAATTCCAAAGATATGTATGTTACTGAGGTTGTCTCTTTAAGCAAAAACGTCACACACCAAAACAAGGCTTTCATGTATTACATTCTCAAGACTTGGCTCTGTGTTCTGCTACAAAACCATGTGCCGTGGGTGCACTCAGAGAGTCTGAGCTCTGCGGCTTTACCACAGAACAGAGGATGTAATAAATACCCAGAAACAAAAACAAACATTCCCCACTCTTCACTTAGCGCACTTTCTATGCAGTGCACTGTGCTCAGGCTAGTTTTCTTCCCTCTACCTCTTTCCTAATGTTCTCACTTCTGATTCCACATTTTGAGTCCAAGTCCCCAACCCAGAGTCCCTGGGTCGAGGTGAGATCCATCAATGCATCAGGTAAACCACTCTGATTATCAATGTGAGCATGGAAGAATGTTCTCCCACCCCTGCAGCTGATAAAAAGAAAGAAGCACATTTGAGCTTTGCTTTGGAGAAGGTAAAGTAGGTGTCTGCTGTGCTCTAGAGAGGTTTTCCCAGCTCCATTTCTCACAGAAGGAGCTAAGAAGGCACATCCCTGAGGCTAAATTATGCTTAGCATGAGAAAGCTTAGCACACTGTCTAACCAAGTCCAGCCTTGCTGTATATGGAATTTTTTTTGCATTAGATTCTACTGCCTAGATCAATGGCAAATAGCTGGTCAGAAGGATTAAGCCAAGAGATAGGAAAAGTGCATTTCTTCCAAACCCAGTTTTCTATGGTCCTAGAGCTCCTGCCAGTTCATATTCTAGTTTATTTTACATTGTCTTTCAAACAGAGACATTTTCTGGTACAGCAAACTTGGCAGGCACTGAACTGCCAAATCCTTAGTACAGGACATTCCTCTTCTCCATGACTGGGAATATTCAAAGCCACCTCCTGGATGATCTCTCCTTCACTGCTGTTTGTATTAAAACTTGTGCCTGGTCATTTCATCTGCAATGTATTTCTGTCACTTACACTGCAGACTGACTACTACTCAAATTATATTTTAAAATAATCTCTGTGTAATCTAAGGTACAGCTAATTAAAAATCTCACAGGCAAATTACAGAAAAGTTGGGGGTCTGTACTCCAACTCCACAGCTGGGATCTCTTCCCATCTTACAAACCCACATAAGCAATAAATGACATTAATAGGAGGGGAAAGAATCCTGCAGAGCTGAGGCTTGCTTGTTAAAGGATCCTTTGGAATTAAGTTTTGAAGTTAGAAAAAGTTCTTTACCATTTCAGTCCGGTGGTTGGTATCAATTCCTTCGCTTTGCCTGTATCAGTTTCATCTTCATCTTCAGAGCACAGTTTCACACAGCACATAAATCCCCAGGGCTGATTTAGCTTTTCAGGCACCACTGGGGAAATATCTTCATTTTGGCCTGGTTTGATTTGTTGGTGTCTCTGGGGAGAAGTGCTCCTCATCTCTGAACTGGGCAGGTGTGTGCAGTGCCTGGTTTCTTCCACTGCTTCTGCCCAAATCTTCAGAACATCCAGTTTCCTACGAATCCCATTTTACTGCCTTTGTAATAAGGGGGAAATTGTCCTATTTTTGCACCTTGCTGTTTTAACTCGGCATCAGAATAATGTCAGCGCTGGTGACACACGGCCACGTGACAGAGGAAGTTCTGAGTTTGGGTTACAGTGGTGTGACTCATTGTCTGTGTTTCACCTAGCACTAAAAATACCTGTTGCAAATTTTCCCCACTCAATTCTTGTGGACTAAAGGTGTTGTTCTGATGCCTCATCTAACACTGCCCTGCCAGCTCAGACGTGGAAGAGGAACAGGCAGGAGGGTTTCACGGAGCCTTGTACTGCCAGCACACCCACTAAGAGCAGTTTTGTGGTTGGGTGAGTGACGGATTTGAATGGGAAACGTGAGGGAAGAAACCCAAAAGAACTGATGCTGATTTAGCTGCTGAGTTTCTTTCCCTCCAATATCTCCTGTGTGATATCTGACAGCTCATATGGAAATCCTAGAGGCCCTGAAACATCTTAAATGGTAACAGATACCCTAGCTCACACCTATCTGTTGGCTCAGATGGCAAAGCTTGCAGGTCTCAAAAAACTCATTAAACTTAATTTGGGGAGCATGCCAGCAGAACCAATAACTACTTTTTAATTTTTATATTTCATGGCTATTGTCTGAGTTCACAAGTCTCCTTCTAATTCTGAGGGTTTGTCTCCATCCGCTCCATCATAATATTTGAAACCACCTCCAAAATTTCCACAAATGTTGTAGGCACCAAAAATCCATTAATATGGGGAGAAACAGTAATTCACATCTGCCTTAGGAGAGTGATGTGTTCTCATAATTCTGCAGCTGACAGAAGGGTTAAATCCCCATGAACACAATTACACCAACTTCTCTTGCCCATTTAGTACCTCCAACTGCAGAGAAATGGAGTCCCAGGACACTTTTGTGGTGTGGGAAGTGAGAATGGTAGGTATGAGCTGATGAATTTTGTGAATGAAGGAAAGAGAAAACATGGATGTCAGGATAGAAAGAGAAGAAAAGAGTGGCACACAACACCTTGTCGTGGGGATGAAACATTGGAATATGTGGGAAGGGAAAATGACAAGGCAGACAAAACCTCACGATATCTCCAGGCAATGTGAGGGCAATATTTTCAACAACTAATAGCAGGATTGCAACCCTGGAGCAGCTATGGAGGGATGCAGAATTCAGGGAAAGCTGGGCTGTGCAAAACTGGGCCACCACAGGCTGTGAGGCAGGTTATGCCCAGATGAGCTGGCCTTTTAAAATATTATTATTTTCATGTCAGGAGAGCTCAAACAAATTGATTGACCAATTCCCAACAAAACAGCAAACCAGCAAAAAAAAAAAAAAAAAAAAAAACCAACAAAAAACCCAAGAGAAAACAAAACAAAACAAACAAGCAAACAAAAACCAACCAAAAAAGCAAAAATAAAAAGAAAAAAAGCAAATCTATTCTACTCTAAAAATCTACTCTATTTTAAAAAGTCAGAAATCTAATGCAAGAGTACACCTACCCTGCCATTCCCTATTCCCTGGCTTCTTCCCATCCCTTGGCTCTTTTACCACTCATGCAGCAAGGATGTTGATCTTTTAGGGGCAAACCATGCAGTTTCCTCGAGCACAAAGATGGAGTGAAGTTTTAGGCACGATTCACTCCAGAGGTCAGTATGGTCCAGACCTCACCAGGTCTGCATCCTCTCTGCAGTCTTTCCACACTATTCCAGGAGGTCCCATGACATGAAGCTGAAGAAATACTTGAAGAGGCTGGAACATGTCCAGAGAAGGGAAGTGGAGCTGGGGAAGGGTCTGGAGCACAAGCCTGACAGGATCTGGGGAGGCTCAGCCTGGAGAAAAGCAGGCTCAGGGAGCAAGGACCTTTTCATTCCCTACAACTCCCTGGCAGAAAGGTGCATAGGTTACATGCTGAGTGCCCACTTTTTTCTAGAAAAATGAGTAAAAACCAAATAAAGAGAAGCACCTCTGAAGATATGTAAGATATTTGAGACAATTAAGAGTAATCATAGTGAAGGGTATCTTGCAATATCCATATTCACACATGGCTCCTCACCAGTGTGAGGACTGGTACAATAAACCCAAAAGCCAATGAGTTTGATATCAAACACATTGGTAAGGAGCTCTACTATGGGAAGAGAAGCCAATGTTTTAAAAGGTTATGAAAGGTTACTAAGGAAAAGGCTCTTGAAAATGGGAGCAAAATATTTGATGTGATAATGAAGCAGTTAGAAGTCAAAGGGAGTCAGGCAGAAGGCCACAGCAAGACCTGGCAAAGTCATCTTTCAAAATTCTTGGTGGATCAGAGAAAGGAATATGGTTGTAAAAGATACTGCAGTTATTTAGCTGTGAGAAGACAAGAATTTGAGCAACATGGATGAAATTATAAGGCCGGATCTGAGGAAGGTTGTGTGCAATCCAGCTGCAATGTGTATGTTCACCATCTCCCAAGTGCACCATTTCTGCACAATCCCTGTCTGATGTGTGCAAGTTCAGAAGAACCCAACATTTGATCATCAATTAAAAGAATGATTGCCCTTTATGATGAGTAGGTTAAATGTTGTGGGTTTTCTTAAGAAGAGACTAATGAGTTGTAGGTTTGAGTGCCTTGTGCTGAGATTCAGATCTGCAATCTGCTTCAAAGAGGCTTTTGAAGTCTTGAAGGAAACAAGCTTTTAGCTTTCAGGGAAAGTGAGAGTACATGATCTCAACTTGGTGCTGATCTGATAACTCTTTAATTTTAATCACCCTGACAGTCTGTGGTAAAACATGTGGTTAACTATTTCGGGTGCAGTCGCTTCTCTCAAAGCCACAGTCTGATGTAGTTTACAAGGTAAATCCTTTGATAACACAAAGATACAAGGGGATTAAAACAACCCCTATGCAGATTAGCTGCTAAACTGCTCACATACTTTTCATTGCTGCCTTCTTCGAACTTTGTGACTTCTACTAAACAGCACGACAGTGTAAAGTAAAAAGGGCAGAAAATATCAAAGTGAGGAAATGACATAAAAGGGCATTGCAGGGCTGGGGCTGGGAGTCGCTGGTTGAGTCGCTGTTGGCCTTTCAAGGAGAAGGCACTTTGGGGGTCAAGGGCAGACACCAAATGATGAGCAGCTGTCAGGGACTCAAGGGCCTTAGCTGGTTGCTAAGGCTGCGTTAATTATGTCTGCAGAAAATGTGAGGATATGAGGACTAAGACATTTCATTCCTAATAGCTGTTACTGTTGTGCATAAGCATAAAGGGCAATGGATCGTGCACCCAAAGATCCAGAGTACCAGCCCTGGTGCAACCACACTGTTTGATCTTTTACTTTCTCAGCCTTTGAGCCTTAAATAATTGTCAAGTAATGCCTTTATCAACTTCTGGGTCTCCAGCTCAGCTTGAGCAGGCTTTTCAAGTGCACTGAAATGATCTAACTTAATTCATTCCAAATGATTGAGAAGTATATTTAGATATGATTTGCTGATGACACAACACTTCACATCCTTGTTTTGGGACAAGATATATTTAGGTTTGCAAACTTATTTCACAGCTCTTTGGTGTCCTCAGATGGAACTGAGAGTCTACGCCCATTCCCAATCTTTGCTTGTTGATGATTGCAACTTTTAATCGCTTGCTTTTGCCTATTGTGCCTCACTCCATAGACTCAGGGCAGCACACTCTGGTGCAGGCAGCTGCTCTCCAAAATGACTGTGTACAGCTTCATTAGGAAAATGCTGATCGTGTTTCATGTTGCCCATCCACTGGACACGTCTGGTACTGAGAATGGGGAAGTTCTTGATGCATAAAGTAGAATGCCAGGCTGTCCTGATTCTCAGGCTTTCTATTTGCAGAGAAATGCCCACATCTTCCAGAGACTGAATTTGCTGATGTTACTGCTGAAATGTATCCACTACAGACCAAACTGTACTATGACTGTGACCCTGGCTATGACAGAAAAGGTGGTGCATACCCAGGAATTCAGTGTAAGAGTGAACAGCAGGGTGCTGTTTGGAAATATGGGGCATTTAAATGCTATGGTGAGTGAGTGTTGTCTTTTTCCTATACATAGAGGTGTTTTTCCAATGTGTTACTTGGTATAAAACACAACTGGGGCATTAACAAATCTTTCATGCTTATCTCTCTAAGTTAGAGCTTGAAACAGTTCCATCCCACCTCTGAAAGTTTGAGTGCTCTGGCTTTGTTCTGATATTTATCCTGCTGTAACTCAGCAATTGTAACTTCTCCACAGATAAGAAAGAATTGTCATCAATGGCCCCCATGATGGAGTTAGAACTTGTAGAGAAGCCAGAAAGAGAACAAAGGAGCCCTGCACCCCAGAAGCAAGAAGACCTTTCAGATTTCAAACAAAAAGGTAAATAAGTTCTTATTCAATACTGTAACTCTCCTCCTGCTGATTTCCATGGAAGTGGTGTAAAAATGGTGAGTAATATTTAGTTACTCAGACAGAGGGAAAGAAACAATTGCTTAATGTCTTGGCTGAACAAGTTATATGGTGTAAGCAAATGAGTATTTTATGTCCTGACCAGGAATTAGAAAGGCTTGGTATATCCTGCTTATTTGTATTTTCTAAGAGTCCAATATTTTCAAGAACAGAAGCAGTATGCAAAATCTGTCTGCTCTAACCATGTGCTGCCTTGTGCTCCCACAGATTTCTGTGGTCCTCCCAAGGCTATTCCACATGCCTCCATAAGGCTGCCCCAACAACAGTATTACGTGGGACAAGTCTTACATTTCAGATGCCAGGCAGGTTATGATAAGAGACCCCCCACCTTTGGCAGCAGGATGTGCAAGGAGGTGAACGGCAAACTCATCTGGACGCCCCTTGATATGAGGTGCACCAATGACAGCAACCAGTGGCCACCACAGACCATTGGGCCAGGTAAGATGGTTGTGATTACACCACATTGGTGTCATTGCCTTCTCATGGCGGGGTCTAGACCCCACAACTGTCGTGGGGAGAGTGGGAGCTTCAAAAAAGTTTGCTAAAGAAGCCCTGCTGCTGACTCTGAGGGGAAGAAAGAGCTTTCTTGTGTATTTAAACCTCTTCACAGAAAGGGGTCTAAATGATGATAAATCTCTCCTCAGCCTCAGATTTTGGCAACAGTTTAAGGAATCACTCTGCCCTGCAAGTTTTCTGGATGACAAATCAGATGTATTTATATAAAAACTGAATTATTTATTAAGACAAATAAACAGACAGGAGATAACAGATGAAAGATCTTAATCAGATTTACTCACTATGGAGTATAAAACCTAAAGAACTACTAGTAGATTATAACATGACATAAAACAGCGCACTGGATCAAGGTACCTATATTAAAGCCAGAAAAATAAATAGTATTGATTAGGAGTCAAATGTAACTGCCACGAAAATGTCGATAATCTACACATATTCCTTCACTTAATCCCTTAGGAAGGAACTGTGAAATAGGTGTCCCTACTCATGGGAGAAACTCTACACATTTCCAGGAACATGTACAGATTTCTGCCTTGTGAAAGTTTGCTGTTGCTTTTATAGCTGTAAAATGAATGGCTGTCAGCTATAAATTCAGCCTATCTTGTCAGATCCTTCAAAAGTAGGATGTTTATTGGCAGCTGGGGGAGGCCAGACCAGTGTTAACTCCATGAGGCCAAAATAATTCACTACAAGACAGCTTGTCCTGTTTATCTGACTGTTTAACAAGCAGTGGATAAGCTCTTGTGAGGGGTAAGATGCCCTGCTACAAGGGGGACAGACCCAGCTGTCCACACCCTTTGCAGTCCTCAGGCTTCCAGAACCCTCCCAACCTCCTGTGAGTCAGTGAAGTGCAGTGGGATGAAATGTAAAGAGATGGAAGCCAATGCAAGGACAACATGAGAGAACTTCTCCTACCAACAGACTGGCAAGAAAAGGCTTTTCACCAGTACTTCCTTTAAGGGGAAATTAATCGTGCAGAACTGTAGATGTCTACTGCACAGATGGCCACGCCTGAGCAGGACTGGCTTTATAACCAACAGAGGGAATAGGTGTTGATGGTGCACTGTCAGCTGCTCTATTTTACATCTATTTGAGATGAAATGCACCCTGTGAAGCCTTGTTTCTGCCCAGTGGCTACAGCTGAGCCTCAGTGACTGTCTCAGTGGCCACATCTGTGTAACAGTAGCTGAGAAGCATTCCAGCCCTTGTGACCATACCAGACCACTGCACGCCCTTTTTCAGCATCAGCCCAGGACTTTCTCCCCTGTTTCACAGTTCTGTTTCCCTGTGGTGCCTGGTTCAGAGTGTTCCAGGTACAATAATCACAATTTGTTGTGTGGTCTTTCCTCTTCCATCACAAAACCACACTTTTTTTTTTTTTTCATTGAAAATGTCACTTGGTGCTATCAGGATGAAGGAACTTGTTGCTGTGATGGAAACAACCCACCAACGAACCAGTCCCAGAAAATAACACAGACTTTTGAAATTACGAGTATTTTAAAATTACAAATATTTAAAAATTTTTAAACTAGGGCTGTGAAAAACATGAGAATGGACAATGAAAAAAAAACCCTTTGTCTTTAATTCAGCAGAACAGTAATTCCAGTTTCCTGCAAAATGTTCTCAAACCTGAGTGAGATCAGGTGCTAGCAATTAGAACACCAAATAATTATCCCCTTAAAGTGTTAAAGTGTTGCCTTTGTATTTGTTATGGTGTGATGTCTATAATGAGATTGGATAAGGAATATACTCCCCTATCTCAGCTCTCCTTCAGCATTCAGCACAAAGAAATTTATCAAGAAACCACTATTACAGGACATCTTGTTAAAAATCTGTCCATATCTCATACTGGGGCAAGCTCAGAGCTTCCTCTTCAGGATAAGAGAGAAATTCAATGGATTTCTTGCACCAGGGAAATTTTGGCTTACATCTCTGGGCAAAACCAGGTCCTGGGTGAAACCATGTTTCCAAATCCTAACTTGGCACGTTGAAAGTCACCCTTCCAGTCTCATATGAAGTAAAGATCTTGGATGGATCCCATTCCAGTTCACTTCATGCCCACCATTAACAGGTATCAGATCAACACATATGTTGATATCCAGGCTGGAAAGATCTACTGATGGCCAAGAAATGAGCATGGCAATTTTAAAGTCTTCTGTGCAGAGGGAGAGCTGTCAGACTCTACCCTTGGCACTGCTTTGGTGCTGGAATGAGATGGCTCTTTGCCTGAATCTGTCCTCATCACTGCTCTGGTGCTCTTCATCAAGAATCAAGATACAAAAATCAAGAATTTCTCTCTCTTCATAGGTTTGACTCTTCTGTCCACTTTCTCTTCCTCATCAAGGACACTTCCAGTGACAGGTATGCCATTTTCTTAAAAACTTCATCACCCAGAGCACTTATTGGTCTTTCAGTTTGTTGTTCTACTCCAAAGAGATCCATTTCTTTTAAGAGGTACTAAATATGCTGCAAGACACATCTCTATCCATGTATTGTGTGAGAAGTTAGTAAAGACAGTATAAGCAGATTGTTTAAGCACTTATGCTTTTATAAAGAAGTCTTGAAAGACTCATAAGGAATGTAAAAGAAAACAGATCAACCAAAAGCCTGTTTTTTAAATGGAGCCATTTTCAGATTCTTCTCTGAGATTTTCTGGGAATTCAGTGAATCACTTGAACTGGAAAAAGGCAGGGGAAAAAATGTAAATATTTAAATGCTAAGGTTTTTTAACATTTTAAAGGAATGAAAAAAGATGGGCAAAGAGAACATTTCTTCAGAGCTAAACCAGTGCATTTAGATCAGTCTGAAGCAATTTTCTTCTCTCCCCTCCCCATCTTCCACTTAGCCATTAGCTGATGAAATAAAAAATGTGTCTTACTTTGCATATATTCAAGACTTTGCACAAGGGCTCTCGATTACAGCTGGAGTCTGTCCTAAACTGTAGTTCACATTATGATGAGGAGGAATAATGGAGTGAGATGAAGGAAGGAAAGGAGGAGTTTTGCAAACTAATCCAGAGACCACAACATCAGTAGTCCCTGATTATTTGACTGTGGTCAATCTCTAGTTGCCCAAGTCCCCTCTGGCTGGGTCGTGGACGCAATGGGGCAACATGGAAAACTTCCTGTCTCTGGGCACAGGGGCAAGATGAGACCATATTCCTCATCTTGCCTGTTTCTCCCAGCTGGTGTAAACGCAATAAATAACTCCAAGTGCTAACCATATTGATTTTCTGGTTTTACAGCTATCTGGTTTGTTCTGCTTATCATTCCCACTGTCTTTGTGTGACTCACCAAGCAGACAATAAGGTAAGTGAGACAGCGAGGAAAATGTGAAATCTAACCAAAAAATCCCTAGAGGTGGAAGAATCATTAACTGGATCAGCCTCTACCTATTGCACTGCTTAGATTTCTGGACACCTTCTCTGGTGTTAAATATGACCCTGGATTTTGGGATTGTCTGATTCAGCTGTTAAATACTGGTACAAGAAAAGGAGGAATCAGAGCTTTTGAAATCAAAAAACCTCAGAACAAGTTGCCCAGAGAGGTTGTGGACTCCTCATCCCTGGAGGTACCCAAGGCCAGGTTGGATGGGGCTTGGAGCAACCTGCTCTAGTGAAATGTGTCCCTGCCCACAGCAGGGGGATGGAACGAGATGGGCTTTAAGGCCCCTTCCAACACAAATCCTTCTGTGATTCTATAATTCTAAAAAGCTGGACAAATTCTTTGTCCCAGTCATTGTGGAACTGAGAATGGCAGTTCCAAAAACGGATGGGAGATTAATTATTTGGGAAAATTAAGGTTAATTATGCCAATATGTTGTTTCAGATAGATTATGCAATCAGTCTTTTTCTCTCTGACCAAACTGTGGGAAGTCTGGGGGAGCATCTGCCACCACAACCACGTAATTCTTTCATCCCCCTGATTTCAAAGCTGTGGCATGACAACTTTGTACTTCAGATTTACTTCAGTCTGGCCTCCTCCCTGTTTCTGTTACTACACTGAGGTGCACCAAGGCTGTTCCTGTTCACAGGCTTCCCAGCCTAGTCAAGCCAAGATGTCCCTGTCTGACATTTGGGAATTCTCCTCTTCTCCTCTTTCTTTGCTACTCCTCATCCTCATTTCTCTTCATGTTCCTTACTAATTACTGATATTTCTTAGCCGAATGGGGATTTTTCTTGAAAAGTGAGAAGGGAGGACCTCATGAAATCATATCAGAAGTGGATTTTGGTCAATTCATGACTAGATAAAGCCCTATAAAATGTAAACAGTGCTTTGAAATATGCTTCAGTGAAGATGGTCAACTGTGGTGCAGATTGCCTGGACCATTGTAGGATTTCTGAAAATACGTTACGTGAGAAAGTGTCAAGAACAATCTGGCTCTGTGGTGGAACAAATGGTGAAATAGCCAATGGCAGATTAAATTGTAACTGACAAATGAAAGAGTAACTGAGATCCTAAATGGGGTCTTCTGCAAAAAATACTCCGTTGTTTCTCCTAGTAAATATAGAAGAAGCCATAGAAAACCTGCTTCTTCCCACCTATAGTAAACTCTTTCTCCCATTGTAGGGAAGACTTCTCAGGGAATTGTGGCATTCAGAGGCAAACTCGTGAAATTCATGACGTGCTGCAGAAGAAACCAGATTGTACCAGTGATTCCAAGACCAGCAGTGGCAAATGAGAAGGAAGCCTGGAAACCCAAATCCAATGTGTGAAGGAGGCAGAAGATGCTATGGCTTAATTGTTATGGGGACAGTGGGGTTTTGCCCCTACAGAGTGCTGGGAGGAGGAGTGCATCCTGTCACTGACAGATGGGAAAAGAGCCCTGCCTGAAACTGCTTCCCAGACCCACTTCTCCTCCTCCTACCATGCAGCAGATGTATTTCTCATACAACTGCAGCCCATCCCAAGACACCAGGAGTCCATATGGACCACTGTCTCGAGCACATTAAATGGTGCCACCATCATTTCAGCCCACACCCCATCCTCCCCACAAACAAAGCTGCTTTGCTGGACACCTGATGTCCCTTTGCCTCTTCTCCACCCAGGTGGGTCAAGCATAGGCACACTTTTCTCTTTATGAAATTGTTCCCCTTGAAAATTAAACCCATTCACCCGCTGCACTGCAGCTGAAAATCTGACTGGACTCCCTTACGGATCACTATATATGCACATTTCTCATCACTCCCCTCTTCCCAATTATTTTGGATTAGTCCTTTGCACAACAGTTCCTACATCGTTCCTCCAGCTCAGGCAAGGATGCTGCAGATCGTGGCAGCTGATTAATTTGACAGCTCCTTTCGTAGCTGCAGAGCATGAGACAACCCAGCGCAAAGGCATCTGAAGACAGGCTCAAGCACACACAGTTCTTGGCATGTCCTTATATTACTGGCAATTTGTGAGGGCTGGGTATTCTTCTGCTTTTTTTTTAGCCACGCTAAGCCCAGTAAGATGGGTTTCACCTGGCTGAATGCAAGTATCTGTGTCTGAGGCAGGCAGTGGGGAGGAACAAGTCCCTTTAGAGAGCAGTTCATCCCACTGTGTTGCCTAAATATATATAATAATAAATATATACTATATATAGTAATAAATGTATTATGATGTAACATATGTATGTGAATATGTATTTATTTACACACACACAGAGATACATAGTTATTTATGTGTATATACGGGTCAAATGACTCAGGGTCATGACCTGCTTCTCTGCATTGACTTTATATCCGAGGTTACAATAGATGTATTTAAGTATTCTATCACCACCAGCTGTGGGCCATTAGCTGTTATCACCTGCTAACGACCCACCCCTGATAACAGACAATGGGCCATCAAGAAACCACCACATGCCTCATGGGCGTAGCTCATCCTATTGTGAGATGCTCCACCCAGGAGGGGGGAGCCGGGCATTCCCACCTGGATATAACCCACCCTTGGAACTGCCTGACCTCAGCCCTGTCTTCTGGGTGACCAGAGGACAAGAACCACCACGGACCTTCAGCTGGAGACTAGACCTTCCATTGGATCATTGCTTCAACTGGACCACTTCATTTGGACTGCTGTGACCACCCTAATAGGGTGTCAGGTTGTATCTGACTTTGTCAGTGCTTTTTCCTTATATTATTTCACTTATATCTAATTTTTTCTATTAATTTTAATCTGGATTTGTGATCTCCCACTGGTTTGTTTTCAAACCAATATACCTTAACAATGCCCAGATTGACCAGATTAACTGCAGATGCTTATATGGTATATGACAAAAGCCAAATGGGATGGATCCCTTCCTTACAATTCAGAAAGAGATAAGGAGGTCTTGGTCTAGTTTTATGTTTTGAGACAGAGTGTATATGTCACTGCTTTACTGGTTAGTGTTCCTGTTGAGTTATTCTCACTCTGCAGCCTTGATATTTATATTTCCCATGGCCTTTTTTATACCTGTTGGAATAGGACTTATTTGTACTATGTATCTTATCGCGTGAACCCTCACTAAGTTCATGGATAACATCAAGCATGCTGGGAATGTCGATCTGCTGGAAGGTAGGAAGGATCTGCTGAAGGATATGGACAGGCTGGATCAATGGTACGAGGCCAATGGAATGAGGTTCAACAGGACCAAGTGCTACAGGCTGGGGCAAAGTGGCTGGAAAGTGTCCCAGTGGGAAAGGACCAGGGGATGCTGGTGGCAGCAGCTGAATATGAGTGAGCTGTGCCCAAGAAGGCCAATGGCATCATGGCCACTTGCGCATGATGGCCACAACTGGTTACAACCGTGGTGTGGCCAGCAGGACCAGGGCAGTGATTGTCCCCTTGTACTCGGCACTGGTGAAGCCACACCTCTAGTGATGTGTACAGTTCTGGGACCTCCAGTTCAGGAAAGACACTGAGGTGCTGGAGTCAGTCCAGAGAAGGGAACAGAGCTGGGAAAGGGTGTGGAGGGTAAGTTCTATGAGGAGTGGCTGAGGGAGCTGGGGCTATTTATCCTGGAAAAAAAGCAGGCTCAGGAGAGACTTTATTGCTTTCTGCAACTCCCTGACAGGAGGGTGCAGCCAGATGAGGGTCTGTCACTTCTCCCAGGCAACCAGCAACTGGATGAGAGGACATAGTCTCAAGCTGCACCAGGGGAGGTTCAAATTGGACCTCAGGAAGAATTTCTTCACAGAAAGGGTTGTTAAGCATTGTAATGGGATGCCCAGGGAGGGTGTGGAATCGCCATCCCTGAAGGCGTTCAAGAAATGACTGGATGGGACACTTGGTGCCACAAGGTGGTCAAAGATTGGACTCAATCATCTTGGAGGTCTCTTCCAACCCAGGTGATCCTGTAATTCTGTGATCTGGCCCTTCACTCTGAATAGAAGGAGGGTTTGAAGAGAAAAGTAAAGGCAGTAAGGGTAAATAGGAAGCCATTTCCTCTTCAGGTGTCCTTTTTCTTCTGAGAAGGTCCACAGGCTTGGATGGCAGTAAAGGAGACAAACCCTGAAGAGGTCAGTGTTGTTGGAAGTAAGGTGAGTAGCCATTCCCACAGGCAGTGGGTATTCATAGAGAAACTCTCCATTTGACAGCACTGTCTTCCAGATGACTTATAAAAACAAAACTTGGTTTTAAAAGAGGGTTTTTAATTTATGTCAGATGTGAAACTACCTGTAAGTTTAATGTGAGCTCTGCAAACGAAGATATGTTCTAGGACTGGTTCTCAGATTCCACTTCATGAGCTTACCTGCCAGATTATCTTTTCATACAGAAAATTCTAGCACCGCCACTGGCACTGAGAAATTTTTATGTGCATTATGTAGGAGTGCTCCTCTTGTGCCACATGAGCATGAGCTGTGTGCTGGAGGGATCCGTGTTACCCACTGTACTTCATGGGGCTAAAGGATGGGCAGGTTTGGATTCTCTATCTGCAGTCATATCCCAGGGTATGCACTGAGAGAGCTGGGGGTGTTCAACCTGGAGAACAGATTACTCCAGGGAGACCTTAGAGCCCCTTCCAGTGCCCAAGAGGTGCTTCAGGAGAGCTGGAGAGGAACTTTGGACATGGGCATGAAGTGACAGGGTAAGGCAGAATGGCTTCTCACTGACAGAGGGCAGGGTTAAATTAGATATTAGGGATACATTCTTAATTGTGACAGTGGTGAGGCCCTGGCACAGGCTGCCCAGAGAAGCTCTGGCTGCCCCATCCCTGGAAGTGTGCAAAGCCAGGTTGGACGGGGCTTGGAGCAACCTGGGTTACTGGAAGGTGCTCCTGCCTTGGGAGGGGGTTGAAACAAGATGATCTTTAAGGTCCCTTCCAACCCAAACCATTCTATAATTCAATGAAGCCCCAGGGAGTGGGACTCTTCTTTTTCCCCTTTTCCCATAGTAGTTCAGCTGCTTAAAAAAAAAGTTTTCTGCAGCTGTTAAAAAAAAAAAAGGGATATGATGTGTTAATCTGGAATATCTGCATCTGTATTCACAAGAGCTGGTTTATACATCCCCAAACTGTGTGGTCAATAGCTTGTTTTGACCGTCCTCACCTGTGCTCTCTGATAATCACCATCTGTCTGGTACTCTTGAACTGCACTTTCCTGAAGACTTCTCATGCTTGAAACTGGAAGACACTTAGCACCAAGACCTTCTCCTCATTTTTTTTCTTTCTTTTTTTTTGTTTCTCAAAAAGCAAGATAAAAACACTAGCTTTAAAATCTTTTTTTGATATCTAAGATCCAGAGTTTACCTAGATACCAAGTGTAGTCATTAAATTCCACCTGCATGGAATGGACAGAGACAAATCACTGCTCCTCACAGTGATCCTTCTCTGAGGGATGGAGGCAGTGCAACCTGTTTACTTCCACTTCAGAAATCACTGGTTCAGCCTTCTTGAGCTTGCAGGTTTTTCTAACATATTTATATCAAAGAGTTTCATTTGCTTTGGGCTTTGAATCTTGTGTGAAGGTAGCAACTTCATAGGAAAAGAAAAACAAAAGGCAGCCAACTTGCATTACCAAGGTTGAATGTTGAATGATGTTGGCATTTTCTGGACTTCTTCAGCATCTGCTGTAAAACCCCTCAAACCCACTGGCACAGCAGAACATCCATCCAGCACTTGAGGCAGATTGGGCTGATCTTGAGTGTGTTTTCTCTCTCAGTTCTCTTCAATAAAAGAATCAGCCTCCTTGGAAGGTTCTTTAGATTATGAAGCATTTTGAGGTTCTGAGTTTACCATGAATCCCAAATAAGCAGTTGCCTGAAAATAATGTCAAGTAAAATCATATTTTTTTGCTGAAGTAGTTGTTTATTTTCAGAGGAAACATGAATGTGACCTGGATTCTCAGAAACAGCTCATGTTGTTGTGGCCTTTGAGTATTCCTTAGAATGTATCTGATATTTACAGACATAAATAATCATCTCTACAGTCTTGCTG
The DNA here is from genome assembly GCA_013399225.1 of Rhipidura dahli. NCBI lineage: Eukaryota > Metazoa > Chordata > Aves > Passeriformes > Rhipiduridae > Rhipidura > Rhipidura dahli. The sequence continues at coordinate 771,074 of VXAC01003926.1, forward strand.
AGCCTCTCTTAAATGGAGTGCCACCCACCAGGGAAGGATATATTTGAAAGTACAAAAGACTGAATAAGTTTGGGTTTTGTTGTTGGCTGTTGGAGCTCCAATATTTGCAGAGTCGCTGTGTGAAAGCTGAGTGTGTAAATCCCATTGGAGGAGAACCCAGATGATAACCCAAGAGCACCAGTAAGAACAAAAGAAATAGGGAAACTCTCCTGTTGTGTGATTAGTTTGAATAGGTTTGGTGGTTCCTGTGTACAGGGAGTGTAACTTCACAGGATCCCATCCAGGGACACAGCACATAAGTAATTCCTCAGAAATCAGAGGAGGTTTAATCTTACAAAACTTTCACAATAGGAAAGTGTGGCTTTTGTATTCAGAGGCTAAGCTGGTTAAGCAAACATCTAATATTGACTCGATTTCTTAGTCCAACTTCAGATATGAAAATAACACACGAGAATAGACATTTGGGGTTTGATAAACTTAACTTTCCTCTCTGCTAACAGCTCCCAGCAAGGTAAAGCACTTAGATTAGTGAAAGTATTTTCCTTTTTCTGAATTACCTTTTAGCTGCAGACAGGAAACTGCCAGTGGGCCCTCCTACAAGAATCAGGAAGGACCCTCGTCTTTGATTATCATTTCCCAGGAAAAAGCCTGTCCCTGCAGGCTGACATAAAGAAATATGCATTTTCCCTGGGCGAGCAGCTGGAGATTGGCCTGGCAGTGCCACAAACAGGACGTGTTTCATGCAGAACCACACACAGTACATTTGCTGCCTACATGAGAGAGATCCAGCAGCTTCCATGCGTCCAACCCAGCAGATGGGAACGGCATCTCCTTTGCCCAGGGGATGGCAAAGTGCCAGTAAGCACTTCCCAGGCTGTCTTCCCAATGGGCAGCCAAAGATACTCTGGGATGGACCAAAGGAGCTTTGTCCTGCTACTTTCTCGAGGCCAGAAAATGTCTTGATTTTCTTGTTTCCCTCTCTTCCAGAATGGCCCGTGACATCTGGTTCATTTAATGGAATCTCAACCCTTGGTGTTACTGGAAAAGGACGAAGCAAGCTGCATGATCCAACACTTGGCAGTGAAGTGAGTTTAGCTGCCAGCACCTCCTCACAGCTCCCAGCAAAAATCATTTTTCCTTAGTGTCTAAAATCCCAGTGACACACTGGAGCCCAGAGCTCTCCCCAGAGATGGACAGACTCAGAGCAAACTGCAAAATCACCCTCCCGTGTCAGTGCAGCTGCATCTTCCCAGAGGTGCTTCCCACCCCGCTGTGGGCAGGGACCAGCTCTGGGCTCAGCAAAGGGCTGTATCCCTGTTCCCCATTCACAGCAGGGTCAGCAGGGAGCAGAGGCAATCCCAGATGAAAGGTGCCTGGCAGGATGCTTGAGGAGCTGGGGCAGCCCTCTGCTCAGCTCCAAGCTGGCCTGCTGAGACAAGCACTGAATGGTTTGTGTTGGGAAAGGCTCGGAGATCATCCTCTGACCAACCAGCACTGGCCAACTGGACCATGGACTGAGTGCCACTGTTTCAAATACCTTACCAAATATCTTTAAACAAGCAAAATGAAACAGGACGGGGGAGCCAAGGCAGATGCTCCGTGAATTTATATTATTTTATTCGCCTCATAAACTATTTGGAGACCTCATAGATAACACAAGCTCGCGCTGCAGGCAAAAACCCAAGATTTCTTGGTTACAGAATATTCTTAAAAGCTTTTCAGCCAATAGCAATTTCTCTAAAGGTTACAGACAACTGTTTCAACCAATCTTCTATATTGCACGTACACTTGTTAAAACAATACTTGCTTGTTATATACCTTATATAATAGTGCATAATATTCCATTATTAAGCTTAACTTTATCACCTCTTGCTAAGCATAAATTTTGCAACTTCTAAAAGTTCTCTCAGCTAGGCCTAAAACCATGGCGCTTTGTTTTCCTGTCCTTGTGCTAGTGTTCTAACTGTATCTTCTCTAATATTTTCTCAGGCGAAGCTGTTCCCTAAAATCTTTCTGCTTGATTCTTAAAACCTTCTCTTTGTTTCTCACTCTTAGAAATCCCTTTACCTTTTCCTGGATTTCCTACATCCCACATCCAGTCTCCAGGGATGGGGATTCCACCCCCTCCCCATACAGTCCATTGCAATGTCGAATCACCCTTTGTGTGAAGAAATTCCTCCTGATGTCCCACTGGAACCTCCCCTGGTGCAGCTTGAGGCCTTGTCCTCTCATCCTCTCGCCGCCTGCCTGGGAGAAAATGCCAACCCCCCCCTGGCTACACCCCCTTTTCAGGGAGCTGCAGAGAGAAATAACCTCTCTGAGCCCCCTTTCTCCAGGCTAAAGAACCCCAGCAGCCCCAGCTGCTCCTCACAGGCCTTGCCCTCCAGGGCCTTCCCCAGCCTTGTGGCCTTTCTCTGCACTGGCTGCACAGGCGGCCATCGATCCAGCCTGGCCACGTCCCTCTGCACCGCCTTCCCTCCCTCCGCCAGGCTGAGGCTCCCGCCAAACTTAGCATCGTCCACCATCTCACTGAGGCTTCACCCCATCCCCTCATCTAGATCAGCAGTAAAGACCTTAAACGGGACTAGGCCCAACAGGGATCCCCGGGGGACGCCGCTTGGGGCCGGACGCCGGCTGCGTGTGGCACCGTTCACCAACACTCTCTGGGCCTGGACGTTCAGACAGTTCTTTACCCAGCTGAGAGTACACCTGTGCAAGCCCTGGGCTGACGGCATTTCCAGGAGAATGCTGTAGGAGACCGTTCCAAAGCCTTTGCTGATGTTCAGGCAGACACTTGCACAGCTTCCTCCTCATCCACTGGGCCAGTCATCTGGCCATCAAGGGAGATTGAGTTGCTTAGGCAGAACCTGCCTTTCCTGAACTCCCCCTGGCTGGGTCTGATGCTTTGCTTATCCTGTATGGGCCATGTGATCACACTCAGGCCAATCTGCTCCATAACCTTTCTGGGGAACGAGGTCAGGTGGACACACCTGTAGTTCCCCAGCTTCTGCCTCCAGCACTTCTTGGGAATGGGTGTCACCATGGCCAAACTCCAGGCGAATGGGACCTCCCCAGTTACCCAGCACTGATCAGAACTGACTGAAAGCAGCACTCCTCGTACATAAACAAGGCAGATTCCTGGCTGATTCTATTCTCTGTTGGGCTTCCCATGTATTTCACAAGCTTGCTGTGGATGGCAGGGCATTTCTGATTACTGCCAGGGGTAAAGGTCCTGGGAAGAGCCTGTGAAGCTGATAAAGGTAGGACTGGTGGGGTTGGTGTGTTGGTTTTGCACAGCCTGGTTTTTGGTAGTGGGGGGACCACAGAGGTGGCTTCTGTGAGAAGCTGCTGGAAGCTTCCACTGTGTCTGACAGAGCCAATCCCTGGTAGCTCTGAAGATGGACATGCTGCCATGGCCCAAAGCTGGGCCAATCAGAGATGTTGGTAACCCCTCTGAGATAACAGGTTTAAGAAGAAAAGCAAAACAAAGTGGGGGGTGTAGTTTTAATTCCAGCCAGAGAAGAGGAGGAGGTGAGAACATGTGAGGGGAAACAACATGGAGACACCAAAGTCAGTAGGGAAGGAGGGGGAGGAGGAGGTGCTCCAGGCACCAGAGCTGTGGTTCCTCTGCAGGCCGTGGTGAGGACCATGGTGAAGCAGCTGTGCCCCTGCAGCCTGTGGGGATCCATGGGAGATGCAGAGATCCACCCACAGCCCACTGGGGAGGGGNTGAGAACATGTGAGGGGAAACAACATGGAGACACCAAAGTCAGTAGGGAAGGAGGGGGAGGAGGAGGTGCTCCAGGCACCAGAGCTGTGGTTCCTCTGCAGGCCGTGGTGAGGACCATGGTGAAGCAGCTGTGCCCCTGCAGCCTGTGGGGATCCATGGGAGATGCAGAGATCCACCCACAGCCCACTGGGGAGGGGGTCACACCCGAGTGGGGGGATGCCTGGAGGGGGCTGTGATCCAGTGGAAGAGCCGGTGGAGAGACAGGGCCCCTGCTCCCAGGCTGGAGCAGCCTCCAGTCCTTGGTGGACTGCACCCCATGGAAGAGTGACCCATGCTGCAGCAGTTTTGGGAGGAGTGTGTGCCTGTGGGAGGGACTCACACTGCAGCAGTTTTGGTTGGACTGCTGCTCGTGAGAGTGGAGCCATTCTGGAGAAGGTCACAGAGGGACCCCACAGTCTCACAGGGGAAGGACTCCTCAGGTGACAAACTGAGCAAACCTCCACGCCCTGTCCCCCTGCGCTGTCAGTGGGAAGAAGGGAGGGGTTGGGGGAAGAAAAGGTGGTTTTAAGGGCTTATTTTACTTTTCATTATCGTCCTCTGATCTTGTGAGGAATAAACTCACTTTGTTTCTCTAAGTGGAGCCTGTTTTGCCCTTGGAATATTTTCTCCCGATCCTTATCTTAACTCATGAATCCTTTGTTAATTTTTCTCTCCTCTGTCCAGCTGTGGCAGGGGACAGTGAGGGAGTGGCTTTGATGGGTACCTGGCATTTGGCAATGGCCAGTGTCAAACCACGAGAGCAGGTCAAGCAGCCTGTGGTTCCAGAGTGTGGAAAGTGGGGGCAGTGGGCACAGGATGATCAGTGGAGTGGGTCATTGTGGTCTCACGCCCCAGCAGGTGTGCAGAGCTGGGTGAGCGAGTCAGAGGCAGCCCCTGAGGTACAGCAGAGGTGTCTGCAGAGAAGAAGTAACTGAAGTCTGATGCTGACACTTGTGGGGGTGTTATGGCATCCTCAGATTGTGCTTGGACGCCCAATGTCCTGCAAGGATGCTCTGGGCACTGTGACATTAGTGCTGGTGGTGGAAATTTCAGCAAGAAACAACTAGTGCTTTATACATGAGGTGACCCTGGAATCCAGCACTGC
>VXAC01003927.1:0-205293 GCA_013399225.1 Rhipidura dahli
ATTCTTTTTTATTATTATTATTTGAACAACCTCAATGCATTCTCTAAGAAAAACATACTTAAGCAATTTCTTTAAAAAAAAATGTTAAAGCTTTGATGTGATGGATGCATTGAACATGTCAGGAAGAGTATTATCAAAAGGAGAAGTTTAAAGCCATTCCCTGGGGTATATATGTTTTGATGTCCTACTGTCCTTGTCATACATGAAAGTATTTGGTCTATCTAGAAATTCTTTTGACCCAGAAAAACAAATTGTTCAGAGTTAGCAGGGAAAAACCCACACACAGAACAAGGGCTGGGACTATGATATGCTCACTATTACTCTGCACTCTGTTTGAAGTAGATTAAGAAGAAACAGTAACAAGTAATTAAAATGTGTCCCATTGGGCCTGTACTACTGTCCAAACACTTCTTTAAAAAAAACCCTAAATCCACAGCAAAGTACTCTGACTCCCAGATGTTTTGAATGAGTTTCTTCAGGTCTCTGCCTGAGATTTCATTCATATGGCACAAGCTTCTCAGGTGACAGTATCCCTGGAAAATTTTTTTCAGTGGAGTGCAAAAGTGGTCTAAGGGAAGGACTTTTTTGGTATGAAAATATAGCCATTAATACATAATTCAGATAATAGAAAAAAAAAAGTTTGCACCAAATGCAATGATACTCGCCCCCCTAAGATAATATGATAATTATTAATTCTCTGTTATTGAATAAAATCTATTATTTTTAATTTTAAAAATAAAATTTTAAATTAATCTTATGTCTTTGGCGAAGGTGTTTGCTCCAAAGACATCTTATAAAATGCAAGCTGAGAAATGCTTCCCTCAAGCTTCAGAGTATTTGTTGAAAACACAGAGAGATCAAAAACAAACTTGAGTGCAGCTTCTGGGAGAGCTTGTGTCCTAAGAGAGGGTAAGAACAAGAGTTATTTGCAACATGTTTCTGGAAGTCCTTATTAAGTTCTCTTCACAGGTAGAAGACAGACTTCTACAGACTTCAACGTAAGTACAGTCACAATTTTATTTGGAAATGACACTTGCTGACTGCCATAAATTTCATCAGGAATGAGAGAGCATGAGTGTTAGAGCAAAGTGCAGCAAAACTCAGAAACTTAAGGATAAAACTGGCAGCAACTAGATTTATAGCAGAGAGCAAGAAATAACCTTCAAAAAATAGTTTGGCTATGCAAGAGAACAGCATTTATGGCAAAGCAGCAATTAGCCAAGGCTAAGAAGTACCACCAGATTTCAGAATCATTTCTTTAAAATAGGAGAACAACAAAAGGAGATTGAAATTGTCTCTTCAGCTTCAAAAAGCTCCTCAGTTTTGTCTTTTGGCAGAATGTTGCACAAGCGAAGAAGACTTAGAACTGAAGTAAATTGTGGAGATGACCCTAGATCTGATTCATCACGTGTCCAAGGAATGATGAATTACAGCCCTTTGGAAAGGTTCACTGTAATGAAAAAAGTGACCTTGAACAGGAGTGATGACAATCCACCCTGGAGTGGCTACTCTGGTCCAAGAGTGAGAGTCAGTCAGTTGTAACTTTTATCACCCTGAAATTCACAGCTCACTGCCAGGAAGAATTTGAAAGAGAAAGATCTGCAAATGTTAAAATGGTTCCAAATCTATCCCCTGGCTCTGGGTTCCCGGAGCATTTGCTCATTCTCACATGCTAAAACACAGTTTTGGAGAAGTGGAACCTGGCAGCTTCAAACAGGTCTTGCTTTTGGGATAAACAGCATGAGTAAATAAACATAGAAAATTCCATAAGACCATCATAGATGTGTCCTAGTACACAATAAACACTGACACCTTAGACAGACTCTTTCCCACACTGTAACTGTTTTCACCCCAAGACTATTATATAGTGAAGTCCTAAAATACATATTTATAAGCATATGTACAAAACCAATATTCACATGAAAATATTCATTTTAAATGTAACAAATCTTGCCTTACTAAAGAATTCTTATTTTCATTTTTTTGGTTTATGTACATTTGTTTATGTATGTCAATGTTTAGCCAAACACTTGAACATGAGGTGCATGGCTAAATGTTGAAAATTGTGGTAATATAAGACTGTATTGCTGATGATAAAATGTTCTGACAAAGTATAAAATGCAAATTGTGTGTTATTGTCTTAAATTGTTCCAGCTCATTTACCTTGCTATGAGCATTCATTACAACTAATTATTGAAACAGATTTTTATTATTCATAATTACTTTTCACATTGCAATGATCATAAATTTTTGAAAATTCTGGTCATCATCTGTCACCATTCATGCTTGTCAGATCTTTTTTTTTGTACAGAACATTTTGCATACTCATTATCATTGATATGTTTGTAGGCTGTTATTATTCAAAACTAGTAAGGATCTTTTAAAGGAAATGCAATACTGTTTCTTAAATAGATGCTTTTAGTCCTAATGACAGACTCATGCTGAACCTAACTTAGAAAATGAAATGAAATGCCATTAATTAAATGCACAATTTATTCCTTGCACTCACTTTGCCAGGTTCATGAATGCACCTACAGTTAGACAGAAATTATTTTGCCAGTATTATCATCCAGGCAGCAAGGCATTTTAAAGACCAATTTGTAAAATGAAAAGATTGAAAACATAAAGCATTCCTTCCCATCAAAAATGGAGAATGAGAGAAACGGCAAAAGAGAAGAAGAAAACTGCCTACACAGCTGTAAACAACAAAATGTTCACAGAACCGAGAAACTCTGAATAACTTAGGCTGATCAATCTGGTCCCATTTTTTGAGGAAGCTGTAGATGTCAGATAGCTGTTTCATCAGACAGAATAAACACAGAGGTTTTATTGTTGAGACTGCCTCTGTTTTCCAGTTTCACTTGATTTTCTGCTTCTGAATAGATCAAAATACAAAGTGAATACTTCCCTCAGAAGGGACTCTGATTTACTATTTCCAGAACAGCAGATATTATCAGATAATTTCATAAAACATAAAAAATGTAATAAAAATGTAATTTAGGTGACCTGAACTGGTAGATGAAGCAAGTGCACAGAAATATAAGAAATAAATCCAACTGATGAGAGAGACATCTTGATTCACAGCATCATTCAGTGTCATCAGAACTTTTGAATTTATCCATTCCTAACAATGGAACAGTAATAATGGTAGCTGGATAACATATACTACAGTTGATAGGAAAAAAAAAAGAAAAAACACATTGCATATCAAAACCTAGGTGGATCTTTTGTTAGTAATTCTCAGGTCTCTGAGGAAGGTACTGTGGATTGAAGTTCACTAAATATGGTTAGTATTCACAGAGAAGATTAAATGACAGGAAAAAGAAAGCAACTACAAATTTCACTTTTTCCCTGAGCCTGTGCCTAACATATGATGCCATCACAGTCAGGGTACATCTTTCTAAACCATTTGGACAAAACACAGTCTGGCAACTTTAAAACAAAATAACTACACATGTGTTGATAAAACTATTGCACCCCTGACACAAAAAGCAGAAGATAAGGAGGTTACCAGTCATGGTTGACTAAATAAAGCCTTCGACAGAACTTGACATTCGATGATCCAACTTGAAAGGTTATGGAACACATTCCAAGCTGATTAAATGGGTCAGAGCTTTTCCTATGGACCATAGCCGGCAGGTTAAAGTCAATTGTGTCCCCTCCAATTGGCAAGCGATTAATGGAGATGTCTCCCCTGGGCACTAAATTGGGACCTTTACTCTTTCTCCTAATGATTAACGACCTTGTATTATACGATGCAGCAATACAGAATGAGCACATGATGCTTCCCTCACACACTGTTTTGCAAATCACTTCATTACAGGTCTCAAACATCAAGAAAAAAACAACATACAATAAATAGCTGTTCATGATTTTAAGAGTTACCAACCAATAAGAACTACTCACTCTGTTCTTAGCTGAGGAATACAAACACAGAATGGAACCACTTACTGCATTAATTTATTTTCTTTACACAGTACAGTTCAGATCATTATCTGTACTTTTTCCTCATACTCCGAGAAGAAATATATTGGAACATTTTTGCAAAATCAATTAGTAATACGTGAAAATACTCCCTTTCCCTTTTAAAAAACTTTGGAAAAATCAATCTAAACCTCCATCAGCAAATAACTTAAGACATCTTTAAGAAACTCCATCACTTAATGAGACTGTGGTACATTCAGGACAATTTCTTGAAAATTCACCACCCATGATTTGGACACACTTCAGAAGGTAAAGTGATAAACAGAAAACTTTCCATTACAGTGAAGAAAAAAGACCTGGAGACAACCAGATTATATGTTTCAAATGGAAACTAGCAGCAGTGTTTTAGGAGATATAGTCAAATATTAATTAAAAGAAGGCAGAAGAATCTTATTCACACAATTACCTGAAGGCAGTTTGCTAAGTTGGTTCTTCACTAATTTTGTTCATAGCTAAATGTATCTTCATTTCTCATAATGAAATAAAATATATATTTATTTGTTGCCATTTCCTTCAAGCCTCTGTATAATTTTTAAACATATGTACTGGGTGGAGAGGGAGGGGTTGGTCTCTTTTTTGTTGCTAGAAATAGATTTTGAATTATCTATTTTAGATAAAGTAAGACATGTTGAAAAAGTTTCAGACAAAATTAGTCTGATGTTTGATGCGTGTTCAAAGGAAATCAGATTTAACGATGTTCATCAGTTTGGGGAGACATGAGAAAATGAGCTCATGGCTGACCCCGATCTAATGTCCCCACTTTTTGGAGAAGATCAAAATTAAGTTCCCACATATAAAATTTGTGGGAAACCTCATCAAAAGAAAGAAAGGGGGAAAAGATACATGGAAAAAGTAAAAGCTGTTTTTCAAACTGAGATGTGAAAAGGATTCCCTTAACAAAGGGAAGGATTTCCCTTTTTAGCAAAAATAATTTAAAAAACAAACACTAATATTTTAAAAGATTGCTGAATAGGTCTACATAGAGAGTAGTGTATACTTATCAAAATATTATTTTTCCGAAGAAGCATGTATGGTAAAGCCTCTCAGATTTATCTTAATTGATATCTTTATCAATGAACAATAAAGAGAAACATCACATCACTGGTGATAACCTCTGGAAAAAAAAATAATGAGTGAGAAAATGCAAAGACTGAAGAGACATAGTCACTGTTGCAATTACCAGTCTTGCAAGTTCACTGGAAATGTCATATCACATTTGAATTTTTTTTCCTAAGTGATGTGTCTAGTTACACAAGTAATAACTTGGAAAAACCCTGCAGTCAGGAGGTTAGATTAGGTGTTGACAGTTGTCTTTTGCAGAATCACAATCTATAAATCTCTAAATCTAATATATTTATTTCTTCCCATTTGTAGAGCTGCACTTGACAACAAATGAAAAGTTTTGTCTTTATGTTATGACATTACTGTGTGAAATGTTGAGAGGCTAAAAAACTTGTCGTTAATATCTTATATCTCAGATTTTTAATACAGCCATCTGATAAAATATGAGAAGGTAAAACTGTATTCAATTAGAATTTGTAAGCATTAATTTAGTATCATTAATTTTTTTCTTCTTAGAAGCCAGAAATGTTAGTTGGAAGTGACCTATGGCAGCCCTCTTTGTCCCAGCAAGGCAACTTAAATGTCTCAAAGTGCATTCTGCAGCTGTTGCCCTTTATGTCATCTGGTGCTACCGAGAAGAGTATGACTGTCAGCTTTGTGACTGCCTTTTAAGCAGCTGTAAGCTCTCAGATCACCCTTTAGCCTCCTCAATATTTAGCCTTATCACCATTTAAATACTTGCCAAACTCTAAAAACAATGTTGTCAAATACTGCAATTCATGTACCACTGAAAAAGGACACTTTTATTCTTTTCTTTGGGAGCAAAGAAAATAATTACCTGGCACATTTCCTGTTCTGGGGTGTACCTCTAAGATACAATCCCTCCCAAACCTTTTCAAAAATAAAAAAGCATCCCTTCAAAGTTGCCATGGCAAACTTTTCTAGTTCCTTGGAAGCATCAGGCTACTCAGAGGAAAATACATTTCTTGCTCACTGCTTCCTGTTTAAATATCCAGTAATTTGGGGATCTTACTAAGCTGTTAGGTGTCCATTAGCTGCAAGAGAACAATACAAATGTTATATGTATGTAATATGCATTAAATATATGAAAGGAAATATTTAATAGGCTTTAATGTTCTTTCAGACTCTCAGCAGCTCTCTTAAAATTGTCTTGACTATGACACAACACTTTTGTCACTTTTATGACACAACATGCTTCAGAATGGCATAAGTGGGAAGATGTGCGGCAAAAAATGCCCACAATGGAATTAAACTCAACCAGTATCCCTTTTTATTGTCAGAGTACTGAATACATAATGAAAAGGTACATATAGAATATTCTTCAAACAAAGACTATCACTTCACTGGGTGTCTGATATTAACCATCGTCTGTCTTAGAAGATCTCTTGAAGGCTAGAAGTCCAGGAATTGCCAGCTGGTTATTTTAATAAGTGGCAGGAAAGGAAGAAAAAGCAGGGAGTGGCTCATCTCTTTCATCACTGTTTTGACAGGTATATTATGTAGAACTAAGATAAATTCTTTGAATGACCACTGTTTTGTATCTAATATGCATATTCCACCATGATGATTTGCATAGTATTTTTCAAGTATCTAGCCCTAATATCTACCTGGAAGGCAGGTCTAAATTATCTTTATTCCAGATCACTCCTTGCCTGAAATGTAGGGAAAAACATGTTATCTAAGATTATGACCCAAAGACTTAAAGTATCATTGTCCAATAGCTTAACCCTCTCAGGTAATGAATTAAAAATTAGTGAACCGTGTGAGGCACAAATGAAGATGTGAGACAAACACTAGTTCTCTAAACTAAGACTGCAATACAAAAACTAAATTAAACTAAATGATTGCTTAAATCAAACATACAATAACTCCTTTTCTCTATAAGTTCACACAGAATAAGTTATTAGATTTTCCTGTTTAAAAATACTATTGTTTCTCAGTTACTGCTGGATAAAGCAGTGGAAAGTAACAGAGCTTCCTTAAAATATCCAAGGCAGCCTTGGAGGATGATCATTACTAGTCTCTAAGATCTTGTATTGTTTGTCTAATAATGTAAGCACATGTATTTTGCCAATACTGCAAGCTATGCACTGCATAAATGAATATCAATTTTAGTCTTGCTGTCAGTTTGCACCCATGATGACCAGGACTCATAAGCAAGTTCAATAAAAAACACACAGGAAAATACATAGATTGACAAGAAGAGTGTTCAGGATGCTGTGGACAAAAGAGACCTCATAATCAAGAAACCAAGGCTGAAAGAAGGGTATCCCTAAAAGCATGCCCACACATAAGGGCCTGATGGGGAATGTGCTCACACTTTCCCTGGAAAATCACCATTTGAAATGCCTGTACAATAATGCACACACAGAATGGTGAGTGAACAGGAGGAATCAGAGTTCTGCTTGCCCTTGCAGAGCTACAGGCTCATCAGGATCACAGACACAGAGCAGCACGGCTCACACAGCTGCTGTGGGGTAAGGCCAGGATGGGCACTTGCCTCTGGAGGGACATTGATGATCCAGCTGAGAACTTACAGCCTGGGGCTAGACAGTGGGCCAGCAATCGTGTGATGAGTCCTGCTGTAAATGAATCAACTGACTTAAACACAAGATAATAGTTCTCCTGACAAACCTTGCCCTATGTATATCCTTAGACCATGTAACTGCTTTGAGTCTCCAACAAAATTTCAGAATACTTCTAGGCATTAACACCTCAGCAATCATGGAATGGTTCATTTCCTCAAGAAATCTAGTTTTTGTCTTGATAAGGAATGAACCAATTTTTGAAATCTTCCCCTTTTTTTTTTGAGGAACAAAATTCTCATTTTCTGAACTTGTACCAACAAATCTGATAAAGACAGAAAACAAGCCAAATTTTTGTTGATTGTTGGAGCAGAAAATGAACAAGGCAACTTGCAAAGCCACCAAAATTAAAAGCTAAAAGGTACAAAGAATTTCATGCGAAAGATGATTAATCAGATGTATATTAAAAATGTGCACTAGGAAAGGAAAGCAGAGATTTATTTCTTGGTTTAGGTTAAAAAGCATGGGAAGACTTAATGAATGATGTTTACCCTTAAAGTTAAGCTTATGAGCAAATCTGGAATTTAAGTCCACCTGAACCCACTGAAATCTTCCTGTCCCCCCTAGAGTAAATAACATGAGATGCTAAGATTGAGTCTATGTGCAGTGAGAATGTAATTAAATTAACTAACACTGGGTACTCTAATTTATCTAACCTCTTTGTGAAGTATTTGAAGAATGCATTATTCTTGACCTGTTCTGTTTCACAATGGCACAATGCACCTTCCAGTTTACCTATGCTTCTTTGCTATTTAACAAGCCTTTGAATCACACCTTAAGCACTAAACACAAATAAAGCACTGAATTATCATAATTAAGTTAAATTTGGGGCAATTGTTCTCAGCCTGTAATAATTTTAGATTTGCTGCTTCTGCTGCAGACATGAAGTACTTGTGTACATAATTGTGGTGGTGCATTCTCACCTCCCTCCAGGACACAGTGGGGTCTGAGAAACATTCTAACAATTATCCCAACAGATGATATTTTTTTCTCACTATTAATGCCTTGTTTGCCATTATTTGCTTTAAAAAGAAAAGAAAAAGAAAATAAAATAAAACCTGCAAACAGTTCTAAATGTTAGGAGATGGGTGAAAATGAGCAGTATTATATCCAACCATTAACTTCATTGTCTATTCCTAACTTCTTCCTAGATGTGGCCAGCAATAGCTTTACAGCATTTTTGCTTTGCACAAGAATTTCCCCTTTTCAGGGCAAACGGGAGTTATAATTTTAGGAAGCAAATATTGGTGTCTAACTCAGACAGCCAGATTTCTATATTTTAGCCTGCTTCTTGAAAGATGTTGCCCATATACATAAAGAGGTTTCACGTGTGACTTTTATCATTCTTGCATAGTAGATACAGAAATTAAATACCTGAACTGACTCATTTTATGCAGGGAAAACAACTTGCTTGAAAATAGCCTGAAGCAAAATTTGGAGTCTTTTTATGTTTTCAAGGAAGATGAGATGTTATAAACACTCGGGAGAAACAATCTAGGAAGAAATTGTGACTAAGTGCTTAGCCAAGCTAAATGAATAAAAGCAACTGCAAGGTGAGCAGAGCACCCAGAGCATTGCACCCTGAAGTCTGAAGTTATTACAGTAACCAGTTTTTGATAGTTGAGGTTGTGGACTCCATTCTCTAAGCTGCTGAGCAGGATACTTTGTTGACTGCCACTTTATTAGCAGCCACAATGTCAACTGATCCCCTACCACTTAATTAAAGCATCATTAGATAACCAGTGTGGCAGTTCAAATAAAGCCAAGATGCTCCCAAATATTGTAAAGAAATGAAACATGAAAAGACACTTTCTTCACCAGAATGTTTCATGTAAGAACCTTAGGCATCTGTATCCGGATTTTTACTTGGTTCACAAAGATGCTGAGCATTTTTCGTATTACTGTCCCACGTTCTACCAGCTCCCATCAGGCATTGGCATGGCCTAGCTCTGGCTATCATGTCTGATGGCACAAAACTCCATGTGTTGACACATGTGTTCACACAGTGACAGCAGGTTGACAATTTTCAGTAGGTCTGACAATGTTGCAAATACAATGACATTCCTTTTAAACCAATGAAAGGTCAACACTAAAATTTTAGGTGAACTTTGAGTTCAGATGCTTGTCCAAAACTACTTGAAAGTCACATAAATGTAATTTTGGTTTTGTTCTCCTTCTCCAGATCACAGGCCAGCAGTATTTTATTTAAATTAAGTCTTCGAAATAGTCAGATCCTTACCCTGAAGCCATAAAAATCACTTGTAAGTGATGTCAGTGACATAAAAACAGATTTGAACTTTCATCTATTTTATCCTTTTTCAAGACATTTTTTCTTCCCAGAACCACAGTTTGATGATACACTCCTCCCCTGCTCTGTGTTATCAACTGTGTAGGCCAGCTACTGTACTCGGATCTTCTGCTTGGCTCAGGGATGACTTTTTCAGACACTGCTGCAACCATCAAGCTCTCATAGATTCAGAAATAATGCAAAATCACAGCATTTTGGTGAGCCAGAAACTACCTTAATCATTGCTAAGTTTCTGATTTAGATTTCCATCATATTGACCATTCTAATGTCCATCCCCCCTCTCTCTCTACTGCCCCAACCAACACTAACTCGATGTAACACAGAGGAGCAGGAACCCAACCTAGGATCCAAAATGAGTGGCTTATTGTGTAAACACAGAACTGCCTAGCAATGAATCTAAATAACTGTGTGTTTGTAAAGGGTAGCCAGATGAGTAACCCACAGAGAACACACACAATATAATTCTGGTTCTGCCTACAGCAAAATGTCAGCTGCTCTAATTGTGGCACATCCCAGCAAATATTGAAGGTGAGATGATAAATACAGATCAGCTTGACATCGGCTGTCACAAGGAAAACAAATGAACTCACAGTGATGGAAAAGCTGGAGAATACCGATAGCACAGACAAATTGAAAAGAAATAACAGTCAGATCTTGCCTGGCTGTTTTAATTGATAATTAGACAGAAATACCATGTTTAAATAAGGATATATAAGGCATTCAGGAGCAACCATAACATAGAAACCTGTCTCTGAAAACAGAGTAAATATACAGTCATATCTCTCCAACATGTGCTAACATCCAACACATACTTAAATTATATGTCATGTAATTAAAATACATGGGGTCTGTGTTTCCAGCCCCTGCTGACATTAATAAAGCACCAGTTCTTCAGGCTGTTTCAATAGAGGCTCCTCTGATGTTACCCACTCCTCTCTGTGCACCATATTAGCCTTTCAGTTCTTAGAGCAAAATCACTTCTATGCCTCTGCTGAGAGCAAATCTGGGCAATTGCTCTGGCTTAAAGTATACTTGGGGGGAAAGAGAGAGAGGGAGAGAGAAAAGTGTTTCAGAGCCAAATCAGTTCACTGCAAGCTGACTGTGGGTGCACAGACCTTTGTGCCAGCACAGCTAAGAGACCCATTCATCACAGCATGATGAACTAGCAATTGAGAATGTTTCTACCTCTTGTGGTTGTTGACAAAACCTTGACAATGGAGGGAAAGAGGCTCAAGTTTGTTATTTTTTAAATCTTTCCCTTACAGACGAGGAGATGCCAGCTAACTCACAGGACAGGGGCTGTTGCAGGAACTGGAAGTGCCAGTGAAGGAGGCAGTTTCAAAAGCCAAGGGAATTCTTAAAACAAAAGCTGCTGAAATAATTCCTCGCTGAAAATTGGAATGAGCACTTGTAACTGTGGACCCTTCTCATAGCAGCTGGTCTGGAACCACTTTTCTTACTTTTTATCAAACTTTTCAGGCCATCTTTACTGTGTCTTTCCCTCACAATTGCTGAATACTGCCTCAGTCATAAAACAGACACAAAGCAGGTATACTGCAGCACTCAAGCTGTGCCTGTTTTCAGTCTGTAGTTTTCAATTTTTCATACAATAAGTGAGTACCCCTTCCTACTGAGATACTTTCAGTTATAAATGCCTCCATTGTAGATGGTGCTCTGGAGGGAACTGGTTCAGATAATGCAATGCTGAAAGGCAGGGGAACATTTTTCCTAATTGGACTCTTGAGTTTGGAAAATCTTTCTTTACTGGCTGGAGGAAATACTTCAGACTCAATGTCAGGACAAGAGATGATATATAAGAAAGGGAGACAGAAGGAATCTAAGGTAGAGCCTAATTTATGACTCTTGAATAAATCTTTTTTGATTGATTGCATTCAGTCTGTTTCTGTGCTCAGTTGAAACTCCCTTAAACAGAAATCCTGTCTCTTTCATTTGCAAAGAATTTAGAAATATGCCTCTCTCTCTCTCTCTCTTATCTCTGGTGTTCAAATGACTGTAAGCATTTTTTCAGTCTAATAGTACTGGTCCATATTAATTCCTAGTTTAATACTGTGGCTCTGTGCCCAAGATCATTTTGACCCATTATATATAATACAACAAAAGGAGCACTGTAGAAGGAAAAGAGATTTAAAGAGCATATTGAAGACTTGCAGCAGTAGCAAAGGATAAAAATAGGTGAGAAACAAAAAAATAAGAGAAAAATATCTTAAGGCAATGTGAAAAAAAACTGCAGGGCAATAATTCCCCCCCCCTTACAACAGTGAATAACAATTCTAGCTTTCATTTGAAACTCATAACAAAAACTTCAGAAGAAAAACTGACATAGCCAAAAAACAGGATGAAATTTACACAAGACAGTAGAACTAGCATCAGGCAAAAAATATCTGCTCCTTCTAATTGTTTTTTGTCTTAACACACAGAATGTCTATGCCAATTTTAAACTTAACTGGATGTTCTTTAATTAAGTCTAAGAAAATTACCCCAGAAGTTCCTATTTCTGTGGCCACCAGTCAGGAAAACTCAAAAGTCAGATAGTACCGGCCTGAAAATTCCCTAAACATCAAAATGGCATACCTGGATGTACACACATTCCTGATTTTTCAATATTCTGAACAAAGGAAGATGAAGTAGTCTGGACAAGTTAACTTGGAAGAGAGAGAATGGCAAGAGTAAAGTACACTGACAGACATAAACTAGTCAATGATATAGTACAGATAAAAAGACATAATATTGACTATGTTTCTTGCATTAAAAGAACAATGGACCACTTGGGTGAGAATTTTGTGTATCAATCAAATCTAAAATTCATGTAGTTCAGTTATAGAATAATTAATAATTAAAATCATCCATGTTTTCACATGTGGAAAGATTTTTGTCATATATCATGCACGTAAACATAATTCATAATGTATATTAAATTGTTTATATTCACTAATTTTATATTAATCATATTACTCACTTTTTTTATTGTAACTTTGGTGGAACTTGACAAAAATCATCTTTACTTTCCAGCTAATTATTCACACACAAATTTTGTATTTGCTGCAAGACTATACCCATTAATTCTACTAGCTTTACTGTGTCACAAATATTATAATTATTCAGGTTCCATTGACACACAATAATTAACAACGCACATGGCTTTATTATTGTATTTAAGGTACCTTCAAAAGTACGTAGTTCCAAGCCCCAGCCATGGGCACAAACACCTTCCACTAGACCAGGTTGCTCAGAGTTTCATTCAGATGCCCTTGAACCCCTCCAGGGATGGGTCATCCACAACTTCTCTAGGCAACCTGTTCCAGCACCTTACTGCCCTCACAGTAAAGAATTTCTTCCTAATGTCTAAAACCCAGATATTAACCTCGGTAAACCTACCCCCTTTCAGTTTAAAGCCATTCCCCCTTGTGCTGTCACTGCCTGTACTTCCCTGCCCAGCTTTTCCCACTGTGTTGCTGATAGGGGCGTTTAACAGCGCTGGTCCCAGCACCGACCCACGAGGAGCAGCACTGGTCACTGCTCTGACAGCCACAGCTCCTTGAGTACAGCCATCCATATCCCCTGACTGGGCTATCCACAAAACCCCTGTCTCCCCAGTTTAGAGACAGGGAAGTCATGCAGGACAGTGCCAGCTGCTCAGGAAGCAGTGGCATGGGGGTCACTGGATAATTGCATCAGCACAACTGTCGGAGCAACCTGCAGCAAAGACAGCTCACATAAAACTTAGGAGCATAACCTGAAGAACATCAAGTAGAATCAGGGGAAGTTTTACCCCGATACAATTTAGCAAACCAGACTACCTCTATGCTTAGTTTTTTGGTCCACCTTTGAAGAAGGATGTGGAAAACTGCAGTGAAAGGTCAGCGAGGAGGAGAGGCCAGGATGACAAACAGAAAACAAGCATTTGTAACAGGGTTTATGAACTTATTGTAACAGGATTGGAGACAAAATGGCATTCTAGACTCATTCCTGAAAATATAGAAGGAAAAATTTGAATATTTAATATGCACAGTGCTAGCTAAATTAGGTTGGTGCAAACTTGGCAAAAGCTACTAAAGTTTTCTGATAATTAAATTTGCCTAATTCTTTTAACACAGACAGACATCAGATGGATTTTTCACAGAGATCAATATTTCCCAAATATTTAAAACTATAAAAATTTGCACATTTTGGACTCTAAGACATGGGCAGTCAGAGATGTACTCACATGATTACTCTCTAATGGACAGGAAGATGTACTCAGAAGCTAAGATATGGAAACAATACATATTTTTAATGTGCTATATTATTGACCTACAGACAATGATACCAGGGAAAAAAAAGAGAAAAAGGAAAAAAAATCCAAATAGGAGCTAACTAGAAAGCAGAGAAGAAAGCAATCACTGCACAGTGCTGGTTTGGAAATTCTGCTGTGCTACTGATGAAATGGTAACCTTATTGACAGAGGTCTAGAAAATTAAAACACACTTTAACTCTGTTTGCAAAGATCTGTGAGCATCTAGAATGGCAAAATAAAGATAAAATTTAGTATAAAGTGTGGTGATAATGTCTCTCATTACCTTTTTTGCTTCCTGCAGGAACCGTGACAGCGCCTAGAAAATCATGGTTCATACTAGTGAACCTTTGCAGTAAATAGACAAGTATCTAGGTCTGACAGGTGAAGTAACACAGGAAACACAATGTCAAGCAGAGCACCAAAAAATTAGCTAAATGCAGTCTGGAGAATAAAGAACCTAAAATTATAGTGAAGGTGAAATTGCATGGCAGTTCTTCCATAATTCCCTATAATCATAGAAACAAAAATACAATACAAAAGAACCATTTTTAGATGTGTTCTGCCTGCTATTTACTTCAATAGTACAATAACCAAGGCAAGTAACATTCCCCTTTCCCTCATATTGATCTAGAGCTGTCACTTGCCAGTACTTGTCCTGAATAAGATATTTTTAATGTAAACCCACCTAGCAGTGTTCAGAAAATTAGTAAAAATATATGATTCTGTGCAGTAGACTTGTCACACTGAAGGGCTACTCCTAGAAATTCAAACTGAAGGCATGCCTCACAACCTCTGACTTGACTGAGCAGCAGAGCATCTTCAGCATCAATGAGAACAGAGTGGAACTACAGATGCTCAAAGAAAAGAGATCAAATTTGCATTTTATTATGTTTTAAATATGCCCTTTTTACAAATGTAAACCTATCATATGAGCATTTATATATCTTAAAAATGCAGCTGTGACACAAATGTACTGTTTGACTTTCTAATTTCATGTATTTCACAGACTTCTGATGAAATTTTCTGTACTGCCATGACCAGCACATGCACAGCTAAGTGAGTTTATTAAAAAAGGAGAAATATGAATAGACCTTATGAATTTAATCATTTAGACCTTGCATCTTTCAAAATCGAAGCTTAGCACCCCAAAAGAGCTATTGCAATCATCAGCAGTGTGCCACACCAGCCCTTGAAATATGTACACTTACACTGAGCCATCAGTGCAAGTGAAATTTAATATTTTTATTGTTTCTTCTTGATGTTTTCTTAGATCAAATGGCTTACAATAATCCATATGCATTACTTTACATTTTTCTAAACATAATATTGTTGTTTAAAGCACTTTCTAATGAGACGTGAACAATCTGACAAAAATGTTTGCATAGCAATGATACCACACAGAAGATAAATTTGGGAAGTTTTATTGTCTTAGATATCCAACTTTGTGATTAGATGCTATCTCAAGAGAAATTTGAATCAAAAGAACAGCAAGTAATGGAATTAATCCAGCAAAGTCATGACCAGACGGTAGTTCAAGAGATTTGCCTATTTGCCCTAATGGCACAATATTGATGCAAGTGAAGTTTCGCAAAAGAAGACTCTCCAATGGTATTTTAAGACCACACCTATCCACAGAAATAGCACTTATTGGCATTATGTAAGTTAAATTACATAATTTACTCTAATCAGTCTTCTTGATTTTTTCCAAAAAGCAGAGCTCAAATTACATTTGAAAATCCCCCACTGAGGCTGGAAACTTTATGTCCACTGCACCATTTTAGTAATGCAAAACAGGCCTGTAGCTGCAGTATCTTAGGCTGTGATCCTGTCAGATTTCATAAGGTGAGCAATAGCAGGCATTGGAGAGGAGACCTCTTCAAAGCAAAACCAGACAGTACAGGAGGTGGTGCTGGCGACTCTGTAATTGATGTGCTTCCCTCTGAGTCACAGCTGAGCTGAAGGTTCCATTGCCCAAGGTAGTGCTAGGGGTGCTGTCAAGAATCCTGTCTTTCAGATTCAGTGTGAATCAGGATCTGTGGCTAGTCCCCCTCCCTCAATGTATGGTTTTAAAATAACTGGGGGCTGTCAGTTTTTTAACATTTCCCATGTTAGGGAACGGATTTTATGCTGAATATTTGTGTGCATCTGATGGGGGTCCACACACGATGTGCAAGTCTGAGGGCACAGGGATTTTGCACAAAATGTAATATGTTTGTTTCCTTAAATAAAATAATCTGGTGCTACCAGTAGCCATTCTTTAGTAGAATTATTATATTTCTATTCAAGTTCTTCCATTCAATTTCCAGTGCCCCTTTGTCTTACTTACATCATCCATCTTCAGTCTGAAGCCACTTTTAATGTGGTTTAAACAAATTGTCATAAAGAATTCACTAGCATAGTCATATCTACTCATGGACAATGCATCCAGCTATTAAAGGCATGTGAAAATCTTGTGTTTTCCTAAGCAATCTGATGTTGTTTTGTAACTACGGCTAAAGTTAGCCCTTCAAAGCAATGATGAGTCCGGCTTTCAGAACATTTGTAACAAAGTCTTTCCTTTTCAGCTTCCTAAAGTGTGTTTTTCCTGAACCACAAGGAAGCAGCATGAATTAAATCGTGATGATAGATGTACTAACATTTTCTCTGGAATTGCCAGGCTTCTTTTTTTTCCCACTACCCCTTCTTTGCATATGGGTCCCAACTGTGTATTGAGCAGAAAATTATTCCTACCTAGAGAGCTAGTCCTATCAGACTTCTAAAGTGTTTGTTGTAACAATTTGTTTCCTTTCCTCTATCCTCACAAGAGCCTAACCAGCCATGCACTTTAATCACATGGTGATTATAATTAGTGTATGACTGGAAATGCAGTATGAGTAATGCATCTTATTCTGTGTTAAACAAATCTTCTACTGAAAACTACAATAAAAATATTATCCAAAATATTAAAAATAAGAAAATCTTAGGGGATTACTTCATGGCAGTTTAAATCTTACCTGCTGTTAGCCAATTCACTCCTGGTTCTTGTCTTATGGAAGGCACACACTCTTTTATTCAATAGTTTTTAGTCTGACAGAGTGATATTTCTGGTTTCCATGGACTTTCATTTTATTGGAAACACAAGGAAACAAATGCTGCCTGAATGATAAAGGGATGGAAAAATTGCCAACAAAGTGTTCAATCTGAAAGCATGTTTTGTAAATTTCTCCTCTGAATATCAAGATTTGGAACAGGGATGATTTTTTTATCTTTTGAATTGCTTTTTGAGCATCACTGCTTCTGGACTACACGTGTGTAGTGCACTACATGCATGTGGCATTCATGGGGTTTACTCTTCTTCAGTAGTATGTTTACAGTCTTTCCTTGATTTTTCTTTGTTCTCTCCTCTATGGCCATTGATGGAACATTGCCTTTGTATTATACATAATTTCTTATACATTGAAAAGGAAGACAGATGGACTAGCAGTAATTTGAAATTA
This sequence comes from Rhipidura dahli, assembly GCA_013399225.1. NCBI lineage: Eukaryota > Metazoa > Chordata > Aves > Passeriformes > Rhipiduridae > Rhipidura > Rhipidura dahli. Next base: position 17,731 of record VXAC01003927.1, read on the forward strand.
TGTCTTTAACATCTTTAATACTTTAAACTTCTGATTTACAAGTCAAACATCTAAACACTTTCCTTGTGCTATAACTGAGAAATGATCCTCACATCAAAATATGACCTGAAAATAAAATCTCCAAATATCGATTAAAAAACTTTTTGCATTCACCCCATATAAATCCACTAATCTCCATAATTTAGGGCTTAAGTCTCACATTAAACAGACAGATAAAGCCAGGATCAATTCAGGTCCACAGACATTTCCAGTTAAAGGCAACATAACACAAATGAAAGAAAAATTAGGTCTTTCATCTTCAATTAAAAACAATTAATTTTTCCATTTCATAGAAAAGATGTAATTTATCTGTGATTTTTATTTACCTGTTAATTAGAAGAGCAAAAATAGGAATTTATTTCCAATAAACCTCTCCATTCAACAAATATTTTGTCTCGCTGGTTGACTACTCAGCATGCCTGCCTTTTGTTAACATCCCTGACAAAGGAATAGACACACTTCTGGGGTACCCAACTGTGTATTATCTACACTACAAATCACCCGTCTTCACTCGTTAGCTCCTGCACTGAAACACACAAGGGAGCTCAGGTGTTCATATCACCAAGGCATGAATTCTTAAAACTGTTTTTCCTTAAACTGACTGGTGAACTATCACGGGTGAATGGGAAAGCAAAAATAAGAGCTGGTGCATTTGAAACAAAAGTTGACACTTTTATGAAAACAGAGAATGAAAGCCCAGCCACAGTGCTGTTGTTCTGTATCTGGAGTCATAGCAAAGGCATAATGTAAGCTGACATCTTCACTCCATTTATGCTTAAGGGCAGAGGACAATCCCTCCATTTTTTGAGACCATCATCTTGGGGAAGCTCGGCAGGACTTTGGATATATCTCTATCTACAATGTATATATGCTTTCATGTTTGACTATGCTGCGTTGAAAATCCATCCTGTAATTCCAGTAAAGGTACTGACACCACCATTCCCTCTTAAGAGTTCAGGAACAGTTGAAAAAAGCACTGTTAATTTTCTCTTTCAGTTATAACAATGCCATGTGTCTGTTCTGTCCAGAGCATAATGTAGGCAAATAACAAAATAAGGCGTTGATTTCACATGTGACTTAAACAAACTAAAAGGTTAGGTTTACTGAATTACTCAAATGACTACTATTATGCAATTGCCTTCCTCTCAAACCCCATATCCTATCATTTCTCAAATAATTGTAAATGGTCAATAACAGAGCTCCTCTAACTCCCCATGGTAGTCAGCTGAGGATTGAATTAGATACAGTTGAACAACATACACCATAACTGCATTTGATGCATCTCATTTGACGCTTTGTAATCTTAATATTTGGAAGCTCTTCTATCAAAATCAATTACAAAAGAATCAAATGCAGTAGTTAAAAAAAAATAACATAGTTCATACACTGAAAAATAGTGGCATCAGCTCACAGCATATATGTGATTACTTGTGGATCACATCTTGAACTTAATGAAAAAATGAATTACTCCAATGTCTTGTATTTGGTGTCTATTGTTTAACATCTATATACACAGATGTAAAGCAATCCTACTTCTGTGTGAAATTTAGGAGTCCTTTCCCTGGGCTGCGATGGAAACTGAGAGAAAGCTTAAGGCATTGCACAAGCAAATTAATTCTGTTTGGGAACTGCTTTAGTCCACCTGTGCAGTGGAGCTCTTACAAGCACTGTAATAGGCTCTTTTCCTCCATAAAAGCCATAGAAGGAAATTTACACTACTTTGCTGAATCTAACTGGCTTAAATCATTCTTTTTCTGAGAACATGGGTTTTCCTGGATGTCATCTACAAGGCAATACTAAACCACAAAAAAATATCTTTAACCTTAAACATGCATGTGGTTCTGATTAAGCTTTCCAAATCACTCACATTTAAACTTAAGTTACTGTCTAACAGCTTCATTTGCAGGAAGTCAAAAGAATCCATTTCCTTTTTTATTTTTGATGGTCTCCCACACAGATACAAAAGAAAACAAAACAATCAAAACAAAACCAAAAAAAAAAAAAGCAGAAAGTAATCATCATCATATAACCAAAAAAAAACTAGGAATCATAGAAATTAAATTTGTGTTTGTTAGGTGGGGTTTTTTATTCACAGTTTGATACTGAAACTATTTCAGTTAGTTTCTCGCTTTCTAGCCCAAAACGTTCAGTTAAAGTTTCTGCTTCTTTGTTTGCATGTTTTCAAAAAATTCTTTAAACCAGTAATCCACCTGTTGTGAGTTTACATTGCCACATAAACTCATCCATACAGATCCCACGTTGGAAGTTATAAATCCACAGTGTTGTATATGGATTGAAATTACACACTGTAATTTTGCTCAGAAGGAGAGGGACACAATGGTTATTTGACATGCAGTTTTTCAATACTTTCTCTGCGCTTTTGAATATGTATCTATGGGCCTTACTTATTAGACAGTATTCAAAACCTCCTTGTGGGCCCAATCACTCATTTTCTCAGGGGCTCTTCAGTCAGGGTCTCAGTACTCTAGAATCTGAATACTTTCCAAACCTTAATTAATGTATTGTTGCAGAGTCCTGTGAGAAAAGAGGATTATACTGTCCAATTAACAAATAGGGAAATGAGAAAATGAAAGGTAAAATCCTCCATTACACCAAATGCCTTTTTTAATATACTTATATCTGTTTTTTCTCACAGTACTGAACCTTAGATAACATTATATATTTTTAAGGTAGAAATTTCTTGGATTTAGCTATAGTTCAGAGTACAAGGTAAAATGTTTTCAAAACAAATATGATGTGTTCTAGGAAAAGAAAATGAGTGTGGATTAATTGGCTCACTTGCCACTGCAAAATTTTAGAGATAGTTTTTTGATTTTTTTCCATAGCAGCATATTCATTTTCTTCAGCAGTGAAGGTTTCCTTTCTGTTCCAGAGGATTTCTCCTTCAGTCACGGCAAATCTACCCATTTCTGCAGCAAATCAGACAGAAAGTATACAGACAACAGCTCCTCTCTCACTGATCAGCAGAGAATCTTTATCCAGTAAAGCAGGAGGAAAATATTAATTAAATCAATCGATGATGACACAAAGCGTGTAACATATGTAAAAGTCCAGGCAGTGAGATGTGTTCTCTATGTGATAGGCTCTGTAATGGCATAGATTTTAATTTCAAGTCCATCAAAAGGTGTCTCATAAGCTCTAAGGGTTGATTTACAAAATAGTCAATGCTAATCTGTTGTCCCACCACAAGATTTCATCAGAGAAATGCAATTAAATTACTTTATCAAGCATTAAGGCAATATAGGTCAAGTGTAGAGGTTGTAATTTATTACAATCTAATTTCTCGATTTCATTGTTGACTTTGCACAGGTTTCAGTGTCTACACAGACAGCAAGATAGGTGTGCAAGGAGGGAGACAGTAGATTGTGCCTGTTCATTTCCTAGATAAATTAGTAACAGAAATCACTACCAGAAAATATGCAGGGGTTCTATGAGATAATTTTTCTGCATGTCTTTTGTGTGATCTTTTTGCCACACAGAATGGTTTTATCTTTGTTTGGGAGCAGTGAAGGAGACTGAAAGAATTGTTCTCTCACTAAGGATAATTGACTTATTGATGTAGGAATGGACTAAATTGATAAACCAATACAAAATTCAGCCCAACTGCAAACCTTGTGGCTCCAGCTGTGATGTATTAGATGCACAGTTACAAACTACATCCTAGGACTATTAAATTTCTTAGGTTAGCAAAAAAGATATTCTAATCTCATAGTCCTGGAAAATGACCACCAAAGAAAATATTACCACATATGCCAGCAAACTCTCATCAATCAGACAGCCATTAGCATCAGAACTCCACAAAACTGAGTTTTCCATTAAATTTCTTGGGCTTGTTGTTTTTTGCATTTGTTTCTAAACTTGTCAACTATTTGTGTATATCAACTACCACTGAGACATAGTAAAAATGAGAAAATTGGTAGAATACTTTATTTCTTACATTCATACTAACAACTTTACCAGAAATCCTGATATTTTTCTCAGGCTGAATCAGAAAACAAAAAGAAATCTCTATGGCCTTTACCAGAATATATTCCGAACTTAGTTCATTTGAGTAATGAAAACTATATGCATGCTAAAACAAAAGCAAATAAAGTTACTTTTCCCTGAAGTATTGTATTGCAATTTTGTAAATAAGATAGTTCTCATTATACTGACTGGGTGGGAAGGATTTGTATATTTATACTCTATGTGGTACACAAGTACCAATATTTTAAGTGTGTACAGCTCACTTATCTCTGTCTATTGACCTTGTCATTCTGATTCCACTTAGAAAGTAGTACCTTCACATCTTTTATTTACTCACAGGCTGAAATTAGTTCTATGGCCTATGGGTTCCCCGAAGCTACTTTTGTGATTCACGGAATTGCTTCTGCTGGGTTATTGCACATTAGAAATGAAATAACCGCCAGCAGCAGTTGCTATCTGACCAATACTGCAGGCCAAATATACATAGATTAAAATGTGTTACAAGAGGTGTCTTCAGGAGAAAATTAGTATTACAATGTTTAACTAACCACTGTGGGTAAGACCAAACTACACTTGAGCTGTATTTAATTCTGAGCCCAGGAGAAGGTTCCAGCTTAGGTTTAGAACTGTCTTTTGTTAATTCTGTCAGCATTGTTTGCCTGTATATTGATTGAACATTAAGCCACTTTAACCTGAAGCAATTTTGAGCCATACTTAAATAGAAAAGTAATTTACAGCTGCTCTTTAGAATACATTTTAAAATCAAACTGTTCAAAAATATAGCAAATTAGAGCATGACAACCCTACAGGATCCAAGATGGTTACTAAACTTCCAGCCAAGGTGCACACTCAGCTGTATCCCTGTCCTGGTTTAGGACGAGACCTGAGCAGGAAAGCCAGAAGAGGAGCACAGCTGAACAGATTCCTAATCCATAGACCATGCAATTAGCATTGCACGTACGTGTCTCTGCATGAAACTGTCAGAAATCCTGCTAAATAAAACCTCTCAATAGTGGTAAGTCAGAAAAATATTTCAGTATGTTGCGTGCTTAGAAATAAGTAAGACTGCATAAAAAGACTCTCCCAGATCATGAATTCCATTGGTATTTACTAAAATTTCTCAAATAAATGTACATGAGAGAAGTATGTTTTGACTTCTTCAATGCCATAGACTTGGCAATGTCATGCCATTGTCCATTTCCATGAAAATATGATGCATTTCTTGTCCTTTTTTAAATCAGTTTATAGTAGATATTAATTTAAGCTTGGTGTGTTGCCTGTTGTAAGCATGCCTGTAGCAATTATAATAAAAGCTACTCAGTTAAATTAATTTTTAGCACTTTGGAACGCCTAGTATCTTATGTGACACACAGATAGATAAAAAACAACAGGGTGCATCCACTATTTTTAATAATCATATATAAGCATTTATACATGAAAAACCTGGAAAAACATTAAGTGAACTTCATCTCTTTGCAATATTATCTTCAGTCTAATCAATATTGTCACAAGTCCCAGAGCACCAAGAAAATGCACAAGCATCCAAGACCACAATCTTTGGAGCCAGACACCCTTCTGCTGATGCCCACAATTGAAGGGGTTTGTCCTAGGTTACAATAGATGTATTTAAGTATTCTATTACCACCAGCTGTGGGCCATTAGCTGTTATCACCTGTTAAGGACCCACCCCTGATAACAGACAAGGGGCCATCAAAAAACCACCACAGGACTCATGGTCTTATCTCATCCTATTGTGAGATGCTCCACCCAGGAGGGAGGAGCTGGGCATTCCCTCCTGGATATAACCTGCCCTTGGAACTGCCTAATCTCAGCCCTGTCTACTGGGTGACCAGAGGACCAGAGGACAAGAGCCACCACGGACCTTCAGCTGGAGACCGGACCTTCCATCAGATCATTGCTGCAACTGGACTACTTCATTTGGACTCCTGTCACCACCCTAATAGGTTATCAGGTTGTATCTGACTTTGTCAGTGCTTTTTCCTTATATTATTTCACTTATTTCTAATTTTTTCTATAAATTTTAATCCTGACTTGTGATCTCCCACTGGTTTGTTTTCAAACCAATACATGGTTGCATGCCATTCTGAACAAATTGAAGTGGAATGGCAGCAAATTATGTAAAGTTATTCCAAACTGAGAAAGATAATACAGCTTTCTGGAGTAGTGTGGCCATCTTCCAATGTTAATAAAATTCTCATTTCTGTAACACATAATCCTGCACCACACAGCCCTTTAAGTTCCAAATTATTTCATGATAAATTTGGCATGCTGGGTTTTATAAGCCTAACACAATTTTAAATACAAGAAATATCCCTGCACTATGCACTGTGATCATTTTTAGGAACACTTAGACAGTCACAGTGGTTTAGGTCTCGTCCTGCTTGCAAAGAGCTTTATTTTTCAAATTTAATCCAACAATCACGGAAAATATCAATAGACAGTAATAGCAAAAGTATTATGCTAGTATATAATATCTTTATGTCACATTTGCTTCTCAGAGATAGTAAATCCACCAAAACCACCAAAATGAAACAAATATTAAGATATGATCATTTTACAGACATTAAAAGTTTAAAAGAGAAAACCCTGAAAGAAAAGAGTTACCATTAAAATTGTATTTTTAATGCTCTATTGAACATTGAAAATTAGTTATGCATACTATAAATACAAAAATCATGTCTGTGTGATGCTACTGCACAATCAGATATCAAAATCAAAAGTTTTAGAATAACTATATTTGGAAAGGTGGGTGAGGGTCCCCAAAGTTTAAAATGAGTTTGTCTTCTATAGTGACTTATTTCTTTAACTGCACATGAAATAAGGGGAAAGGTTATGTTTCCAACACATAATGAACAGTCAGTATTCTAAAGAAAAATTATGCTTGTGACATTTCTGGCAAAACTACAAGCACATTCTATAGTACTGATTCAAAGCTCCTCTCATATGATTTACTAAAATTGTGAATTAAAATTACTATATTTGAAAAAATACCATTTACAGATGTTCGTATATTCCTAAGATTTCAGCAGCAATAAACATCTGTATTTAAAAAATTCTTTGAGTAAATAAAATACCTAAGGTGTTAGTCTTTGCAAGAATCCATTAGATCTTATTCTCAATTCATTAAGTAAAAGACTGATATACAATAGTCATATTATCTTACAACTCATTATTTATGACTTCCATTTATGACCAAAAAACAACACCCTCAAGAAATATTGGTTAATGCACTGGCTCAGACCTTCCAGCATGCCTGGTCATTGTAGAGCTCAGAATTATCTATAGAGCTCCTCCTTTGTGCTCCAGCTCTTCTGCTTTTATCCTGTGTCTAAAAGACACATAAAATTTGAGGAATCAATCCATTTCCCTCACAACCTTCTGTACTGATCTAAAACAGCCTTTTCTCCCTGTTTGTGATCTTATTCTGGAAAGTGTTCACAGTCAGCTCTTTTCATTTGTCACCCCACAAAGTGAAAGTCACCTCCAAGCTTATGTTCACCATCCCCACATAAGGTTGGAAGAACATATGTTTTCTTGGTTCTTGGTCAGGACAATCCAGTAACTTCTATACAGTTTTCAGTGTTATCAGAGAACCTGAATATTGTACTGAAATGAATATCAAAAGAAGGCATTTTTAGGCCTTATAAGACAATATATTATATATACATTTTTCCAGAGAGGAAGAGCTATTTCTCCAAAGAGGATTTCCTCATTATTTCACTGACTGATGAGATTATAAATAAAAAGACACACTTTCAAGGCAGGTTATAAACCTTGGCTCTGATATTTTAAACATACCCACTATCATTAGGCCTACCCCAAAATGTCTTCAACTGATTACTCACAACAGCTGAATGCTTACTAATGAGAGAAGTGAAGGAGAAATGCTATGACGTGGAAGAGGTTTTTCCACACTTCCAATGAAATAACATGAGAAAGAAAGCCTTAAGGTGACATTGGAATGTGACTGTTTCTTGTCAGTCTTTTCTGGTTCTTCATCAGAACTGTGATGAAAAATCCAAGAGAAGTGCCAAATTTTAGAACAACTATCTGTTTTGTTAGTTCTGGTTTTCTGATAAGTCTTCACTGTATCTTATTGCATATGGGAGAAAACACTCCTCCTGATAAGGAGCAGTTGTAGGAGGGCTGATAATTTGTAAAAATCAAAAAGTATAGACCAACAGAACTCAGCTTTAAAGCTAGGGCTTTATGGTCTAGAAAAATAAGTTTAGGTCACATTTCAGTTCAGGCAAGGGTTTGGATCAAGGAACTTAAATAGAGCCCCATTATAGATATGTCAACAAGCTGAATTCCTTTGTGTGATGGTTAGGAAAGTTAATTGTTCATGCATATAGAAAATTCTTTATTTGTGGTTATCCAGAAACTTATCATTTTCTCTTCTTCTAGCTGAATTAAATGTCTCTAGGGCCCATAACTGTAATGATGTAGTTATGATAATGACAGATAGTTTGAATATTTTTTAGAAATTTATGGTACACTTTAAATAATAATGTTGCTGCATTGACTGCTTGATTTAAGCACCACTATATATCTTTCTCTTCAAGACTAAAGTAACCCAGGTAGGTTAGTCAGATTGAAAATATTGTGGGAGGGACCTGAAATATGTCTTAAGTGGATCATCAATAGTAAGGTTTTAGTTTCATTATCATCTGACCTCAAGGTCAAAATCCATTTTCTATTCAAATTCCCCAAGATATTCAGGTAAGAGAACTAAAAACATCTTTCAATTTTTTTTTTAGTGGATGGAAAGAGAGCTACAATAAAGAAGCAGGGCCCCTCTCTCCTCCCAGTGAAAATTCCACTCAACATTTCAACTACTAGAAAAATTGGTATCTGAATATAGGGTATTTTGCTGTAAAAAAATCAGATGTTGATAATAAATATAAAAATAGGCAGATAGGAAACTGAAATTCCTTGGGCAAATGCAGACAGCAAGAAAGACAAAAGGAAGGAATATGCCCCAATAAGGAAGTCTCAATAATTTGGACATACAAAGCAGATCATACTTTGCAAGGTCCAGCTACCCCAGTAGACAGACTGAAAGCAGATAAATCCTTGTTCAACCTGTACCAATAACCCTGTTAACACTGGCCTTGGGTGGGCACCCTGAGAACAAATGGCACTGGCACCTCCCTTCTTTAATTGCCCTGTGCCTGCCATTTGCAAACAGTCCAACCTATTGTTCTTCAAAGCTACCCTAGCTTTCAGTGCATTGTATGCAGGAAAGCAGGGGGCTAGTAAAGATGGAAGAGAGTTTTGCAGTAAGTAGGCAGCACTCTGGAGCTTAAGCATCTAGCTCTATGTTCACATCCTAGATTTGGATGCATAGATAAATCCTCCACATCTCAGGATGGATTCAGTTCTGCAGATAGAAAATAGCTGTCCATTTCAATTCCAGTGAACTATGTTTTTATCAAACAAATTCTGCTATTTTTCTGATTTATGCTACTAAAATGCAACATGAATAATTGCCTTTGTCCTAGTTCATAGTAATAGCAAAGTTTGCACACATCTTGGTGCAGTACCCATGTTCCCTTGGGCAATGCTGAACACTTAAATCATGACAGATTTATGTGAAATTGAATGGCAGATCCAATACCAAAAAGTGGGGTTTTCTTCATCTCCAAAAGGCAGGAGACTATCCAGATGTGCCAGACTTGGTCTGTGGGAAGTCTCCTATGAAGTAATTGAAAAAGTATCTGCAGTTAGTAATGACTGTTGGAGAAAGACTGCCTGGGGGGGTGAGGTGACTGCGATAGTATCGATAAACAGTTTGAGCATCAGTGCAAAAACACCTCCATTTATGCAAACATGATTTCATTTAAATAATGAATAGTAAATGAAGCAGAACATTTGAAGATATTCATCACTATGGCGGTGGTAAAGTCCTCTCTATTCCATGTTACCAGACATTTCATGAATAAGACCTGATAGCTAAGTAAGCAGGAAACTTTATGTCAAAGTCCTGAATTCTTTAAAATGTTTTTCTCCAGGAGAGAAATTAAATCAGCATAAGAAAGAGAGTCAGTTACATTACTATCAGTAGGATTCCTGAAAAATTAAGGAAATAATTGTGGGAAAAAAAAATTTAAAAAAACCCAATTCTATCTTTGTCAAAACTGGGAAAAAGATTTCTCAAACACATAATTGCTCAACAGAAAACACATGGTTTGCTCTTTGAAGTCCTAGGTATGCTGGAATACACTGAGGTTTGACATATTACATCAGAATATTTAGTTTCTCTGTGTACTGTGTTGACTTGCTTATGTCAGTACTAGTCTTATGGAGGCACAACTGGACAAGGAAGAGTACAAGACAGAAGTAGATCTCCAAACCACTTAAATCATATTCTTAATTTTACTTCATTGGACTAAAATTGCACTATAAAATGATGAACATTCACTTAGTACCTGGTTAAATATAAATACTTAGAAGCATATTTACCATGAAAATAAATCTAGTTTTTGGTAGGATTGTAACAATTATTATAAAATTGGATTTTTTCTCTAAATCAACAGTGCTGGTATCATACATCAGATCTTAATTTTATTCATCTAAAGATTTGGAGAAAATGCAGAAATAACACTGTGTAGTTCCAGCAGAAGCAAAATAAAACTTAAATTCAAACACACTGATCTTGATGTAATGGGGGGTTTGTACAACTATATATATACCATGAGTGCGTTTCTAATAAGATTCACTGCGACACAAAAGAATGTGTTCCTTGCCTTTTTGTCACAAGAAACTGAAATTATACAAATAATTTGTTCATACAAACAGAAGACACCAACTAAAGAAAAATAAAAAACAAAAAAAAACCAAACACAGAAACAAGACAAACCAAAAACCCAGAAATTATGGAATAGGTTTTAAAAGTTTTTCTATGAAATTGTTGCTAGTATAAAGGAAACTTTCAGAAATTTAAGCCTTTGTGAAAGTTTGGGAAGTAGAAAAGAATGTAAGTCCAGAAAGTGAAATATAAAATCATAAAAACATCTAAAAATATTTAAGGAACTCTTTATGAGTATATAAAAAACTAATAATAAAATCTTTATTTTTAAATAACAAAAAGCATGAAACATGAAAAGCATGCAGTCTGACAAAGACTCTATAGGACCTACAGGTGATTGAGGAGCTGTAACAGAAGATAAGACTAAAGCTGAATGGTTAAATTAGTTATTTGTGTTGATGTTCCCTATAGATGGCGTTAAACTGGTTTCCACAGGGGAAATTTTTTTGCAGCAGGAGGATTACGGGAATTATTTGCAATTGGACTCTCAGTCAAAAAAGTCTTGGAACAAGCCAATAAAATTAATACTAACAACATGATATTCATCTATGGGCTAAAAAAAAACCAAATAAGAAATTTTCAGATGGTTAATACTACTGAAAATGTTCTTAGTTCTGAGTGAATTAATGGTTAAAAAACTAGCCAGTTCTACCGATAGGTTTAGGTTTGAGTAGAAGGAAATATGCATGAGTTAATCCGGCCTATTTAAAATAAAAAAGGACATTAAATGTAAAAGAATGGTAGACCAACAAATAAATATGATAGAATGAGAAGAATTAATTCAGCTTTTGTAGTGTATTATTGTGCCTCATAAATTTACTGGAGCTCTTCAAAAGTTGAAAATCATAATAGCATGGGAGATGTGGCTGACATAATTTACTCGAATTTTCAAAATGGTTTTAACAAAATTCCTCAGCGAGGGTTATTATAGACAGTAAGGTACTTGGAATATTAGGAAAGATATTTTGTAAGATACTTGATTTCTTAAGGCACATAAGGACATAAAGAGTACCTAGTTTAAATAAAAAATGCTTCTGTGAAGGAAGTTTTCTAGAAAACACCAACAAACATATGGATATCTGTTTTATTTAGAGTTTATAGCAGGCTCTGGGGATGCTGATGAAAAGACGACCAATTTTGCTGAAAATGCTAAATTATTTAGCATTATCAAAACAAAAGCCAGCTGCAATGAGCTGCAGAAGGTTATCAGAAGGACTGTTTGGACTTGGGAAATATCCAAATATCAACATCCACTAATACAAATCAGCTATTACTGTGATGAGTCTAAATTAGCCATGTTCACTCAAAACAGAGTTTTGGGAGTCTTTAACACATCTATACAAGCTTCAGCTCAATACTCATGAGAGATAATGAAAGCAGCAGAATGGTAGACATAGCTGGATAAGGAATTGAAAATAAGTGTTGTTGAATACTGAATGTAGTCCTACTTCCCCACACCTGAAAATGGACGCTGGAGACCTAAAATAGGTACAGAAAATTGTACCTAGGAGGATAAAAGTTGTTATTTAAAGTGGAGAGATGAAAAATACTAGGTAGAAAAGAAACACCCACGAGATTAATATGATGGATACTTATAAAATATTGACTTGAATAAAGTATACAGAGAACAGTTCCCTGGTTCCTGTCATGAAGGAGCTTAGGTGACTCAGTTATCAAGTGTCAGGCTTAAAGCAAACAGAAGGAAACACTTTTCACAAAGCACATAATTAAACTGTACAACTCATAGTTACAGGATGTTGGAGATGTCAAAAGCTGAGGTGGGCTAAGAAGTAATTAGAAAAATCTTATGCAAGAAAAATTCATCCAAGGCTATTCTATAATATACATTAAAAAAAAAGTTTCCTACTCATAGAGTTTTTGAGTTATGGTTTGACAAAAGTAAGAAACAATAGCAGGAAAATTTTACTTTCTGCTTGGCCTGTTCCATTATTCTCTCTCAAAGCTTTATCTATGGGCCACTGCCAGAATACTGGTCTGCTTAAATCTTTGCATTTGTTCCCATATTTATGTTCATCACTTTGTTTCGCAAAGGGCTTGCCTTTGATCTTTGAGAAGATTTGATAAGAAGTAAACTTACTAAAATAAGAGGAAAAAAAGTATTTTTGCTAGAGATACTCAATGAAGCCATCTCCTATCCAAATTAAATATCTATCCTAATTCACAGGGAACACCCTTATCATTTGTGGCAGTCTCAAGATCGGTTTATCTAACAATCTGTACAAAATAGGGGTCATTGCCCATGCATTCTGTAACCCATGTTTTTCTGCAACCTGTTTCTAAGTGCATCTCCAGGCACTGATTCTATTTTACAACAAAATAGCTTGGATCAGCCCAGGAACTTCTGCTGGCAAGCCTGAGTTTAAACTAATACAGCTGCTCTGTGGGATTGGCCCCCAACTCCTGAAGAATTTCTATGAATACTGTGCTCACGTGCTTTCTGAGCTGACAGTAAACAGTTGAGAATTATCAGGACCTTATTTGGCATGTCTCTCGAGCACAATGAATTATTTTGGCATTGAAAAAAAAAGCCATAAAGATCCACGTCTGGCCTTTAAGAAAACAGTTCGTGTCACCTGGTACTGTTTGGCTTACACAGGTTTCCTGAGAGAGGTTACAGTTAATGAAATTTCCACAGGTTTCACAAAAAAACCTCTTTTTATATGAATTTCTATAAATTTTACCAGTACATTTTAGCAAAAAACATGGTGAAAGAGTGTGATTTCTAAGGTTTTTCCCAGAAGTTAGAGCAGAGTTATCTTATGTCAGAGTAGCACTATGCAATGTGGGCCAACATTCAGTTGATGTAGGAATAATCCACATTATAGAACTACACCATTGGCACTTGGAGAGGATGCAACTCAGTCATTAGCCTTACAATTTATGTTAGAATTCATATTTTTATATTCAGTCACATGCTTAATATAGGTATTTATATCCAGATGCTTTGAGGCTTTTTTTTCCCAGAAGGTATAAAATGCCTTACTTAAGTAACACCCAGAGCTCTGAAATGTGGGACATCTGAAAGAAGCTGCTATCACAAGAAGCACTGAGGTACTGATTAGAAACAAAACTCGGATTGCTTACTTTGTTTTTTTTCAGGTGAATGATTTGAGGAAATTCAGTGTATACTATTGCACAATGACTCTGATGACTTTGCTTACTTAGGAAAGAGAGCATTTCAGCCCTGCTCTGTTGCCTCTGCTGATCTGAAAGCTATTTCTAGTGCCATGTTTAGTTGCCTTCAGTTGGTAAGATTTTCTGCAATTCTCTGGAGTTTATTTATACTCTTGAACTCCTTCTTCGTAGAAATTTTTCTATCCATTCTAGAAATTAAACCTTTTCTACATCAACTCTTGACTTGGAGCATTCTGGTCCAAAGAGACAAATGGGTTCTCTCTTAATTTCAAGACTTTGCTACTAAGTGGAAGGAAAAAGAACAAATAATGCAAATAAACCTTACCTAATTTGCACCTTCCTCCACAATCCTTTCAGACATATAGATGAGATATGAAGTATTATAAAGCAGAGGAAAAAAAGTCTCCACAATTTTAAATTTGAAGTTATGTGAAACCTGAACTATGTTAAAGTGGGTCAAGATCAAGATATCCAGCAACATTAAGATAGCCAGGCTAGCAAGGAGATGAAAAGTTCATGAGCAGTCCACAAAAACACAAGCATAAAAATAGCTGTGTTCTTAGCAGAGTGATTATACAGAGCTCATTTGTAGGCTGCAGAAAGATGTTCATCTAGCAAAAAACAGTGACAATTGAAGTTATGAGCAACCCCAAGAGTTTCCTCCTGTCTGTTCCTGAGAGCCTGCCAGTTCTGCAGCTTCTGGGCATAATGGATCATATGAGAACCCCACAATGAGCCACAGCAGTAATAAACAGCTGATGAAGGCAGTCTGAAAAGAGAACTGACTTTGCCTGAAGTGGATAAGGCAAAGCTCTCAGACTCCTTTGTCCAGCAGAGAATGGGAAAGGCAATGTGGGAATGGCAAATTCCAGCTGGCACATTTATAGGTATGGAGAGCTGAGCACAGTAGCATCCTCATTCAGCACTGGAAGAGATCTTCTTATGACCCTAGGTAGATTAGAAAGTCAAAATTATTTAGCAGCTTACCTGTTTTTACAACACCAAGTCACAGAAAAGGAGGGGGGCAGAGGAAGGAGATGTTTCGATGTAAGCCTTTTTGTCTCCTTGTGATATGTAAGGAAAGCCTGAAATTTTTTTTCCTTTCTCTCTTCTTTTAAAATGAGAAATTCAGTCTTTGCCTGTAGACTAGAAGGAAAAGAATAATTTCACAGAAGTCAGAAATATGACCAGAGAACAGAAAACATTATTAATGCAAAATCTAATATGGAAGTATGTACGATTATTCTACCAAAATTAGGTGAGATTTTCCATATTACCACTAAATGTATGCAAGATTACAAAAAGTAATAAAAAAAGAAACATGCCTGTTTTCACGAATTCTTTGTAAATCACACAGACTTAATCCCTTGTGTTTATCCCAGATCTCCTTCATTATCCGGTCTCTACAATAAATGCCGAAACATTCTAAGGAAGTTGCTTAACATCATTTGGCCAGTGCCTGTTATCACATTATAAAACTGTATCTCAGGAAAACACAGCCTCTTTTACAGTAGCACAAGTTGTACTAGTCCCACAGTTATTTTATACTTAACCTTCAAGCCACCATGCTCTAGGATATAAACCAATCATCGCTGACAGAGATTAACAACAAATTTCCTCTATGGGTAGAGTATTTCATAAGTGCTCACTGCAGGGTTTCTTGCACTTTCCTCTAAAGCATCTGGTAATGGCCATTGTCAGATGGAATAATAGCATAAGCAAGCTGTTAGTCTGATCTGGAATGGCTTCTCTTGTACACGAAAGGTTTTGTCCCTGATCTGCCTGTACAATTTCCCTGCATTTTGAAAGAGGGAATACAGATAACTCCACATTTATTGCCAGTTAATTAGCAAAATCTTCTCTCATCCTTGCATAATTTGGTTGAAGAACAGTAACAGCCATTGCAGAGAATCATAATTCATCTTAGATATCATATGCAAACTCCAGGTATTCCTCCAGACCAGCTTTTGGAAATAGTGTATTAAATAATGAAATTGAATTTAAGATTCATCTCCCAAGTGTTCCTGGAATTTTTATTGTTCCCAGGAAGAACACATTGTGTAAATATTTCTTCCACTGGGAGAATAATAGTAAATAAACAAGATTAACAAGAATTACCTTCACACAGTCTCATAAACTTTTGATTTTCACATGTCAAGTTAAATAAAGTACAAATTTCTTTGGCGGATACCTGAATCAAGAATTAATATTCTTTTAAAGCAGTTGTCCATAACATTACTTTCCTTAGAAATTACCTAGTTCATCGAGGAACATCTCACATCAGCATGCAGAAATAAATGCTAATTTAAAATCTCATCATGTAAAAGATGGTAAACATATTTGTGCACCTTTAACAGTTACATTCATGTTCTTTACTGATTCTGATTTAATTGGAAATCCTGAGAAGTACCATGAAGGAAATTACAATTCAAAAGTAGCCTGTACACATGCATAAACACACAGATAGATATACATTAATCCCTATGACTGTTTCTGAATGCAGTTTCATATTTCTGTGACTGAAAGAAGTAGGCCTAATCACAGAAAACCATACTCCATAACAGATATTAAGGCAAACTATTTTCTTACCTGTTGCAGTTCAGTTCCTAGTTTAATGAGGATTCTTAAAAGACATGTCAGTTACTGAAAAGAATAAAGCAGCCTATGGTAAATATTCCAGCAATACAGTTTTTAAAAACCATGAAAAATTATGAAGATGAATTAATCAGTCACAGTCCGATGAGTTTGTTGTCCTGATTGCACCCAGACACTGAGGGAGTTTTTATAAGACCTGTCTGGGAAAAACAACTTATTTTGCTTTCTTAGTACTATGAAAAAAACAGTATCTTAGATACTGCTGTGGTAAACACTGGCATCTATACAGGAGCTAACACTGCCTCTGAAAAGCAAAGGAAACTAATGATTTTACAGAGTAAGTACAAAAATTACTCTGCAGTGGCTACAAGAGAACTCAGCTGTGTGTTTTGCTCCTTGGCACTCAGTACCAAAGCATTAATGGAAAACCCATTTTCATAGGAAGAAGTAAATGACAAAATTATGAGACTTGTTCCCTTAGAATCTGAGTCCAGTATCACTGCCTGGCTCAAAATCTGAGCCAAAATTTTAGTACAGTCTGGTTCAGATTCTTCTTCCAGTGGCTGATTAGAACCATGAAGGTGGTGTTAAAGCTCAGCTTGTTTCTAAGTTGCTTTTTGCATCATTCCAAATGAATCAAGTTTTGCACATGGGAAGCATAAAATAAATTTATCTGGAAAAGGAAAAGCCTAAAGCAGATATTGCCACCTTCCTAACACTCAATCATTGTATTAAAAATATTAACCTGGTGGAGTTATTCTGTAGTGCATCAAAGGACATTATATTAATTTTGTTCATTATCTTTAGCTTGAATAATTTGCACTGGGGTATTTGTCTTTATAAAAGTATTAGTGTGTCATTTATCCTAATCAAGCTGGCATTTAACACTCTTTCACTGTAATTTATTAAAATGCATTGGTATTATGCAATAACCATGAACTCACATTAAAACAATGTATCAAGATTTCGGCTTGGAATATCTCAGATTAGAATTGTGCTTTACATGGTATGGATGACACTAAAGACAGTCACACACTGTTCAAAGAATGTAGCATTCTTATTGTCATTACAGCTATTACATATTGTAATATAAATGTCCACCATATAGAAAGAAAGAAAAAATTACATCAACATTTTAATTTCATAAGTTAAAAATATAGCATAATTTTTGAAGTTCGTTATTTTAGATCTCTCCACACAATTTTCAAAGTCATTTTCTTCATTGTTTATTGTGTAATTGAGTGAATTTTCTCAAGAGGAATATAACTTATTCATATGAAAAAAAGGATTTTTCTTTCCACCTATAATCAAAGCATTACCATTTTTGTCCTTTTTGAAGTAAGAAGCTGTTGCTTTTAAACACAAGGCAGAAAAATTTCTGTTTGTTCTAAAAATGTACTTGGGAATGTTTTAAAACCCCTCAGTTTCAGCCTAAATTCATTGGATGTTAATGGAAAAATTTATTGATGTCTACAAAAGCCCATGGTAAATGCTTTTGAGTCAGGCCACAAAACAAATTGACTGGTTTTAGAATAAATATTTTTTTAAATCAAGAAGATGTGAATATTTTTGATTTGTGCCTTAGGTAATTTTCCAATCTATTTTCCAAGTGTTTTCCACCGTAGTTCTCAGGCCTAGAAAAGTTTATTTGAAATTAAAATTGAGATTTCTAGATATTTGTATAAAACATGGATGTTTATGGAGTCATGACAGAAAGACACAATACTATAATTTTCATCCCAAAAAACTGTAAAGTTGTCATATTTGTTTCCCTGGGTGAAGAGATCAGCCAACACCAAGCCTTCTTAAAGATCCCACCTTGATGGACTATGTTTTAAAAGAGATGTTTTGAAAAGTGTCAAACAAACGTGTCTTGGATTCTCCAGTGGACAGAAGAAAAGGTCCATCTTCACATGAAAATGGAAGGTCTTAAATACTCATTAAACTATTTGCAGAACAGCATCCATGGGAAATATTTTGATTAATATTTTGTGCCAGTTTCAGGAAATTTATAGGTCTTCTCCGTGTTTATCAGTGCACTAGAACAACATGGACTGATACCACTTATTTTAAAGAACCATATTTATTTTTTAAGATGTCGTTTCCAATTGGGTAATACATGTATCAGAAAAATGGCAGTATAGCCCATGAGGGAGAGTAACATGACTCAAAAACATATAAATACAGATGATACACAAAAATAGCCTTCTCATAAGTTCCTGTGTTTCGCAAAATTAAAGGTAAATTTGGAGCAGGAGTGCCATGTTATAGCCACAGAAATAAACAAAGTTCGTGTTAAGCTTTTTCAGTTTATATGTGCGGTTCTGTAGCCAGGTTTGAATGGGAATCCTGCCATCTTGTGGTCATGGGCTTCCCTACAAGACTCCATTCGACAAATTAATGCTGAATGTGAATCCACGCAGCTTTTGCAAAGACTGATTAAAAAGAAATTTATGCTTTAGAAACTCTAGGATTGCTTGATAAAATTTAAATATTAGCTATGTATAATAATGCCGTCCATCCCAGTGCAATTTTGCACAGCATGTTACCTATAAAGAAAATTTTATCTTTCTTGACGGTTTATTCTATCCATTTAGAGGATATATGCAATTTTTATATATTTAATGTTCCCTAACTGAAAGTCTTTCTCCATGAGACTTTTCTTGTGTTTATGTATATTTGCATCTTGCATGATAGCAAATTATATGTAACAGCCAAACTTCCAAGCCTACTTTACCGTGAAGACTGTTTTGAGATACAATAAGTGATAGTGATTATAGATTATGAGTCCAAATTGCAGTAAGATTTTTAAATCATCATTCACTGCTGTGATTTAGAATAAAATTAGTTTCTGTTCCACTCCAAGGGAACTTATGCTCATCAATGAGGTTTACATGGATTGATGAACAGGATGGTGGTTCTCTTGGCATGCCCCATGGCAGTCTCATGGCAGTGTGCTAAAAGTGACCACTTTAAAAGTTTGGATGTGAAACCCAGAATTCAATCACCATTAAAATAAAGGCTTTTGACCTTGTTCAGCAACAGAGATCATACATCAAGGTCATCCAAGAGAAGACTGAATTTCTTGAGAACAGCAATTTTCCACTCCATCTATCTGTTCTCCAAACACTCCTTTCCACCATCTGTTCCCCCAGTCACACTCACCCAAAGAGTAACTGCTTTCCTGACACCCCAAGAATTTCTCAATCCAGATTTCCTTTTCTGACTCTTTGACCACCATTTTCTCAGCAGTTCACTTCCACACTTTTCACAGCTTGCATATTTCTTCTTGCTATTTATGCCTCCTTTTTACATATAATGTTTTTGAATTTACACCAGATTCCCAAAATGGAGTTAATAAGTAGCTGCAAGTGTGAGGCAGAATAAGGCATGAATTAATGTGTGCCTGAGTCAAACAGGAAAGAGACAGCATGTTGAATGAAACTGCATTCATGGGCCATTGTTAACATGAGGAGAAAAGCAAATCAAATAAGTGGGTGGATGAGGAATGAACAATCATAGCTAAGCTGAAGAAGAGCAAAGAACAATTAAGGAACACCGTGAAGAAAAAGAACAGAGAAGCAAACCTATTCAGAAAAGTTTTGATGGAAAACTTGGAAAAAGGAAGAGAAGAAATTCAAAGTAACTGGAAAAAGAAACTGGACAAAAATCCACTGAGTCCTAATAAAAAATAATAGCAAAGGGTTTGAACTAGGAAATATTACAGGAACACAAATCATACAAATAGAAGATTAAAATAAAAAAAAAAAGGAAACTAGAAAATATATTACATGTTCACCCCTTTCTTTAAAATAACTTTGTTTCAATATTAAACTGTACGGAAACTAAAAAGAAATGGAGACTTGATTGGGGAAGGTGATGAAGAAACCCTTACATTCCTCATGTCATAACTCATCTTCTTATACCCCTCCACATTAGCCTTTCTATCTACCTCCAAGTAAACCCTACATCACAGGCCAAGTGCATTCTTAGCGTGTTTCCTCATTATTCCTTTGAAAATCTGGTCACTTCATGTTTGGTACTGATTTTTTAACCCTCCAAAGACCAATTATTTCAGGAAACTCCTTGGTATTACATATTTTTCATATTTAAAAAAAAATTAGTTTTCTCTTAGGTAGATGCTGTTCTTGAGTCTTTATTTTCTTGGTTTTCTATTGCTCTCAATGCCATTGTTAAAGGGAGAATTTATCTTGTGCTTTGAATTGACATGAAAAGAAACTGATAGAAACTATTTCACTTTTTTTACACCTCTATCTGTGAAAAGAAGCAGCAAACACTAAAAGCTGTTACTATTTTTTTTTCCTCACTAAATAGTTATGATCCACTGGATAGATTTGGATGCATATCAACAGACTGATATATGCATAGAGAAAATCTGGTGACTTTCTGTTCTTTGCTACCAGAGGTTATGACAAGTTATCTACAATAATGGTATCATGATAACAAAGTGGTGTTGTCTTCAAAACAGTCTGCACAATCCTGCCCTTGACCTTTGGGTAATTATTCAATATCTGTGTAGCTACTCTGCCATCATTTCTCACACTAGCTATGAATAAGCAAATTTACAGCTTCTGCACATATTGCAATTACTGTATGCCTAGGACAAGGACACAATTTCTAGGTTTCTTTAACAGCAAAATCCCTTCTAAGAAAGGCAAAGAATTTAACCAAATGATTATTTCAGCTGTATGTTAAGACAAATACTGAATTAACAATCTTTGATTACAGTACTCCTAGCCTTCTACAGGTCATGATGGATTTCTAATCAATTTAACATAGGGATAGACAAATTATTCAATGAAAGCTCTGTATGGGCAGTGAGTGAAGTGGCAGAAATTTCTACCTCTAAACTAAACTCAAAGAATAAACTGGGAAAAGTAAAATTTTGCGTTTATGAAAACAAAGAGCAATCCATAGTGCAATGTAGCATAAAATACTTTGTGGAAAACTTTTACTTATTTTCTCAGTTAGACTACTTAGGCCATGGGACTCACTTTGAGAAGTGTGTTCTGCTGGAGGTTGATAGCATCACTCGTAACAGAAAGAAAAGAGCATCTTCAGTCACAGGCTTGCCATGAAGTTGAAGGACATGCAGTGGTGGGAAATGAGGTAACAGCTTCAAACTGAGAGAGTAGGTTTAGATTCAATATTAGTAAGAAATCCATTTTTGTCAGGGTGGTGAGATACTGGAAAAAGTTACCCAGGGAAGCTGTGGATGCACCACCCCTGGAAGTGTTCAAGGCCAGGCTGGATGGGCCTTTGAGCAATCTGGTGTAGTGGAAGTTGTCTCTACCCATGGCAGAGGGGTTGGAACAAGATGCTTTCTAAAATCCCTTCCAACCCAAAACATTCTATGACTTAATGATAAAATCAATTTTCTAAAACGAATATTTATAAAACCATTTCCATAAGGATTATTGGACATTCCAAGCAACCTAACCTAAGGGTTAGCTCTAATACATATGCAGAGCAATTCAGACTAAATAATTCTACTGTGTCAGATTATTAAAGAACAGCATTAACATTAGTAGCAAAAACAAGCTAAATTATGAATATATGTTCAACTGGGGTAAAAATGTTGCTTTTAAATTGTGTCTCATGAGGTCATGTTGTTGAATAACCAAGTCTGAACATCTTCTACTTAAGGACATCATGTCAAGCTTATTATCTGCTAAATGTGCCTATTTGAGTAAATGTATTCACTTACATGCTTTAGATGTGGCAGTAGGGTGAAGATTTAAAAATAACAGTAAATGTATATCAGCCAAATCACTTCAGAAACCTTGGAACATGTTTTGAAAGCAGATAGAGAGCTAACACTGAATCTATAATTTGCTTAATATTAAATCTAGCCAGATACATATTGGATTAAGAATGATTAAGAGAATGGTTTAAAAAAATCACCTCTTTACTACAATAAATTTTTTAAAAGAAGACTTGTCCTTTCTCTCCATTATGAAACATTCGTGAGTGTTTAATATCTGCACACTTTGAATCATTTCTGTGGGTAAAAGTGCAACTGGCTATTTATGCAATAGTATCTAATGACAGGACATGTTAGGGAATCTGATCTAATTTAGACTGACTAATCTTGTTCAATTCTGTCTGATTAATAACAAAAATTGAAGCTAAGTCAGAGGTCATTGTGTGTAGCTCACTGAAGAGAGAAGTGCCATTAAAATTAGGAAGCATTCGTTTTTTGGCTTTGCCACTGATACAATTTAGGATTTTGAGCAAATAAATTACATGTACATATATATGTATATTTATATATATAAAAATAAGTGCAGATTCAGACCCATATATTTGTGCATACACCAAATGTAAATACAAAGCATTCAAAATGAGAATTCCTTAGAATGCTGAATGATCTTTTAAAACCCTTTCAATACAGATCCCAAAGCACAAAGTATTTTGATGAACACGCTACTTACAAACTGAATGCTGAAAGGGCCTCAAAAGAATTAATTTATCCAACTCCCAAATATTTAATTAACTTAGGCAACAAGTAGAGATTGGCTGTGAACTGAAGACAACACAGCTAGATGTCCTCACAAGGAAATGAAAGACATGTAGCTCACAAGGATGAAAGCTCCCACCTTCCTTGGCTTTTCATATCACAGTTATAGATTTGAACAACTTTAAGCTCAGGTCATTTTTTGCTACTCTTTTTTCTCAAACACAGTCTTAAAATTCAGTCTTATTTTCAGTTTAGAAAGTACAGTATCTATGTGTGTTGTATTTCCAGAAGACACGCAAAAACCTTACCTTGAAATCAATGTTTCAAAACACAGTGATTTGTTGTTTATATTTTTAGTAAACAAATACTGACACTGATTTGCATCTGAACAGAAGGAAAGTGGAAAAGTTAGCTAACTGTGACTTGTAAGTAGAAAGGTTTTACTCTCTTTTCTTTNCAGTGGTTCTGCTTTGGCAAATGAAAAATCAGATTTCAAGAAGGACTCAAGATCAATAGACTGCTATTTTGTAGATGAAGCCTGGAATATTAGTCCCAGAAGGCCAATATATATCTTTAGATGGAACTCCCAAGTTTTATTTTTTTCATACTTAAAATATTTATGCATACACATGATACTGCCAGCTTTAAAAGCATTAATGTCTATCTCTATGGATTAGGAACATGTCAGTTATGCTCTTCAGTAAAATAATACAGATGATTTCATGCACCTAGAAAACAAAATTCCATAAAAGTATAAATTGCCATGAATATACACGGCATCAAACCAGAGAGTAGTATAACATCCATTAAAAAAGTGACACATGGAGAAGAAGAGAAATAACCATGATTCAGCCAATTTTCATGTCCATGGATAAAACAGATTTAGAATCTGCCAATTCCAGGTGCTAGGTGAAAACTCCACCTGCCATGCAGCACTTCTGCTTGAGAGAAGTGTCCAGAACAAGCCTTCTTTCCAGGGCACCACAGGCCAAAAAACCTTCTCCATTACAAAGGAGACAAATTTCCCAATCTGTCTAACACTGCCAGTGTACAAGGGCTTACATGAGATTTAGTCTTAATGCAAAGGTTTCCACAGTGAACTCCTTAGAGCATAGCACTTGAAGAAGGAAGGTAACATAATACTTTTATATTACTGTACTAGTTGATTTTGCCTCTAAATGTCTTATCCTTGGTGTGATGTGGTTCATGGCTCCCTCAGTGAAAAGCAAGAGATGGAGAATTTAAAGCTTTGTTAGGGCTACTTAAAGCTACTAGAAAATAAACAAAATAATAAAGAAGGCATCTATGACTGCCATGAATCAACAGCTGTTTTAAAGCACACTTAGCATCTCAAAATTTGAAGTTTCTGATGGCTGTGACAGCATCTCTGTTCTAGTTACAGTATGTAAGTGAAGGGGCATAAGGCTAAATGTGTTGGAAAGATTTCTAATAAGCTAGAAAAACATGCTATGATATCTAGAAAATGTGTGCTCCCTTCCCATCCAGTTCTTTATTTACTTGAAACTTGTTATTAGCATATGGAGGGAGACAATCTAAAGTTAATTTTGGGATCAACCAGAAAACCAAAACTAATGGCAAATATTATTTCACTTAGATAGCAACTGTGTTTCATTGGTCTTAGTAAAGATTTCATCCAGGGATTCTCCACCCGGCTCTAACACATCAGGTGTGTCTTCTGTTGCCACTGGTATGTGAGGCATTATTGTTTAATACACAATGACTGAATGACTGAAATTCTGGACAGGCATCTTTAGGATTTGTTTGAATTAAAGTGTGTAGACAATGGGGTGAGCTAACTTTCATGCCTACACATTGTAATGTTGCAGCTCTGTGGGACTTTTTAACATATACAGATGCTACAGGCACTTTTATTGACAGACTTTTTAAATATTGTGAGCAAAACCAGGAGGTGATTGGCAAAGAACATAAATTATAAGAGGAAGTTTGGATTTTTTGCCATTATGGATGATGTGCAGAGTTATTCTATTATGAAGACACACATTCTAATATGAGAAGCCCCATTGTCATCATCATCATCACAAAAATATTTCTATATTATCAACACTGCTTTCAGTGCAATTCCAAAACAGGCCCTCATGGCAGCTACTGTGAAGAAAATTAACTCTTCCCCAGTCAAAACAAACACACCTTTTCAATATCTAAGGAAGGACATTGTGCAAATAAGTTTCTTTTTCTCATTCTCATGTCAGATAAACCTATAATCCTTTATAGTAAATTCCTTGTTCTTATATTTCTGCATATTAAATAAAGTGAGTCGAAACCTTGTCCATTTTATTCAGTTACTGAGCCAGACGTTTGTCATAAGTTCTACTTGCATTATTTATTAAAATTAATAGTTACCCTTCATTGACTATTGAGAAATTTTATCCAAGGACATGCATAATCCTTGAGATTCATATATCTTGAGATTACAAGGATCATAAACTTTAAATTAGGAAAGGATGGACTAACGCGCATAAATTGTTCTTGTGTACTTAAGGAAAATCTTTGCCTCTACCAGAGTGATGGTGTATTTCTTGTATCTGTCTGTCTGCCACTGCTACCTTTACTCTTAGCATAAATTAAATAGAACTGTTTATTCCCATAGTTGTTATTATTATGAATTAGCCCATGCAAGAAATAGCTTCAGCATATTTTTTACTCAAAAATTAGAGAACTCAGGAAGTCTAGGTACAGCAATGCCTCTAATCAAGTTCCTGCTCTTAAGACAGGAAATTACTGTCTTTAGTCTTCACTTTGTAGAATCATTTGAGGAATACAAAATGAACAATTCTTCTCCACCATTCTATTGCTATAGTCTCATTGTAAAATCTTCTCACTTTTAGCAGGAAACAGAGAGATGGCAGAAAAAAACCACAGAAAATACAGAAGTCTTGAGCTCTTAGTTTTTTTATTTAGCATTTTCATTCTTAGCCACGCAGCACTGCTTACACTGTGCAATAAACACAAAAGGAGACACAGTGCTCATGAAACCATTTAAAGCTCTACTAATTTATGGTTGGGTTTCAGCTGAGACTTCAGCTGCCTGCCAGCTTCCTGGAGGATTTGCATCTGAGAAGTGAGCTGTACCTGCAGAAAACACATAGATTCTAAGGACGCAATAATGGCATCCTTTAAACGCAATTATTTCTGTCAATTCACTTTTAAACTTTCCTAGCTAAGATAATATCAAATAAGCTTTTCAAGCAGATCCTTCTTCGGCTCCAGTCCTACTAGGTAGAGTGTTACATTCTTATTTTTTTCAGTGGAAAACAAATTTCTCCCTAGTCCCTGAGTCCATTTCAAAATATGTGAGACAGACACCCTAAGGAAAGTAAAGAAATACCTTTCCCAGTACTTCACTAGATGACAAGAGTCAATCAAATCAACTTCAAACATGTCAGAGGAGTCCTTATTGGAATATTAAGAAGGCATAATGATTTTCAGAAATTTATTTTTTACTTAGAATAAAGTATTTTTCAAAAAAATCATTATAGCTGCCCATTGATTTCATTAAATTTGCTCAGTTTTCCTATGAAAATTTAATTGATTCAACAATTTACAAACTGCCTCCTCAAGAACTCTCCTCCAAATTAAATAGCTAATCACACCCCTTCCTTCAAATAAATCAGATTATGGAAGGCTGGCAGCGCCCCATGCATGTTAGACAACTGGTGCTTCCTCCTGTCAGGACACCACAGGGGTTTGTAAATGGGTCACCTACAGATGCCCTGCAGCACTCCCCACACAGTTTGCTACCTAAGGAATACCTCTATTGAAAAAGTCCTAATGGACCTCAACTGCCTGGGCTCAGGAAATTCACCAGGGTCTGTATCAGATCCATCTCCTAAGGGGCAGACCCAAGCTTTCACCCCATGGAGCCCCAAGTGGAATAAGATACCTGTGAGGCCCTTTGACTAGACCAGGTACCAGGTGGCAGCTTTCTGCCAGACCTAACTTAACAGGGGTTGCTTTTCCTTTCCTGTGTTAATCCACACACTGGTCTGTATGTTCCTGAAAAAAACAGGTCTTTTCAACTGTGCAGACAGGAGAAAAGAATAATCCCAGTGAAAAGAACTTTCCCCCTATATTTTGATACTTACTATCTCTTGAAAAACATTTATCTGGGCAAAAAGAAAGACATTTTTGCAGTAGTGATTTCAATTTGCTATTCTGTCTCTCTCACTTATATAAACACACTGCTGTAAAACACTGTCTTCTGACAGCAGAAATCAATAGACTCTTCATATCTTAAAAACAATCGGGTAACACTTCAGTGATTAGCGGATTGATTCTGTTGTGCTGCTGTCATCTGGAACAACTGAACTGAAACCAATGAATTTCTATTGCTGTAAGATCACAATCCAGCCCCCCACCTAGGACATTTTCCTTTGCTTCACAATCCTATAATAAGAAAAAGGAAAAAATAATGTTTCAACAACATTGCAGATGTTTTATTTATAGCTTGTACACCAAAAGAACGTATCTTTCCACAGAGCAAAGGACTTCAGTGATGCCTTAGGTTTTAACTTTTATATTTTTCAAAATCCTGTACTGCTTAGTGTGTAACTCTGAAGCTTCTAGTGGCCTGTTAATTTGTGCTCTCTTGTGCTGAGTGGTCATAACAAAGCCTCTCTGGGCCCGCTCTCCAAGGACACCTAGACCGTCCTAGGACCAAAAAGTGTAAACCAAGAACCTCTGAAAGGGGGGCAAGCTGACGAGAATTACATCATTAAACTGAAGCTTTAATTGGAGAATTAACCCTGAGATGCAAATGAACCAAACCTATAAAGGTGTGAAGAACTCGTGACCTGTTGTCCGTCTTGGGGTCCATCTGGGGAGCAGCCTCTGGCTCCCGAAGGCCCTTCAAATAAATACCCACCTTTGTTCCCCTACTCCTGTCTGGTCTCTGTTTTTAGGTGGCCTCTTAAGGCATCATCAGCAGAGTACTCCCACCTCTTTCTCTTTCAGCACATGCATACATGTGTAAGTAAATATTTCCACTCATATGCAGATACATTCACACACATACACAGAATGCAAATATGCATCTCTGTGAGCACACATCCAGAGCTATACAATCATGCAAATGTAAGAATCTGTCATAAAAGACAATGAATTTGTAGCAAATATATTTTTCTCTTTCCTTCCATCTTTTTACATTTTTTCCCTCTTCTGGAGCTCCATGAAAAGTTTAAAATTTTCTCTTTCTACGAGACATTTCTCCCTCACTTTTTATAAGAAAGCATTTTGTATTTAATAAAATCCCCTGTTTTCCTAGACTTTCAGATACCTTTTAATAAATAATTGTCTAAAAGGGGATTTCTGGGAAATATCCAATTATCCAGTATTAAATGTTAAAGTTGTAACAGCAGATTTTTGAGTTTAGACATTCCAAAGAAAAATAGGTTTATGAGTCAGAAGGGAGAAGACATGCTGTCTGGGTAGCTAAGCATTGAAGAACTAGAAATTAGATTTCATATTTTCCAAGGCAGGTCAGTTCTTTAGCCCCTTGAGTGTGTTTTTAGTGCCAAACCACCTCATAATTTTTATTTACAACTTTGCTTATCACTCTTATTCATCACTACTGATTATAAAAGGAAAAAAAGTCCAACACATTCTGGCAAGTCCTCAAGTTTTTACCATGCTGTCTGCAATAGTCTTTTCCTTGCCTTGAATAGATGGCTCTGGAGTGATTCAAAATAAAGATAGAAAAGTTGTTTATCATTTTACTCCAAAAAGGCTTATATTTGGTCACTCAAATCTAGAATCTCTTTCTTCCCAATCAGTCTCAACTTCCAATATGGCTAATAAGGTAAAATGCCCTCTGAAAAAGACACCTGCTTTCCCCTCCACACACACAGAGTTTCAGTTGATCTGTCCAAAACTCAATGAGTAGAACATGTGAAATTTAAGCATGTTTCCATGGGGCAGCCATCTGTTTTATGCTTTATTCTTTTTAGACTACAATTTTATATTTCAGCTTTATGTGCATTGGTTGAGATTTATGACATTTTATGTAACTGTGACCCATCATGATGAATATTACAGATGATGATAGGCTCGTTAAGCACATCTCATTTTAGTCAAACTGCAAGTGGCATTTTGTTTATATGGTTCATTTCACCAACAAATTAGATTCCAAATTGATTGCTTTCTGGAATGACTTTGTTCATCAATTTCTAGACTAGGCAATTACAAAGACTATACTAGTAATTAATAAGCCTCTGTATCAACAATGTTTTTAAACTACTTGACAGTAGTAGGGAAGTTTACTTGAATGCAGATGTTAATTTTCAGGGTCTTTTTTTAGGGACCTTCCAGAATTTTGTAGAAGAATATCTCACAGAGATATCTTTTCATAGTGTAAAATTAAAAGTCTAAACCTAGTACTGAGATAATACCCTTTTTTCCTCTTAGCCTTACTAGAAAGGGAAAAAAAACCACATTGCACTTAATTTGTGAACTTTTCAAATAAGATACTCAGTGTTACTTTTTCCAGTAATAAGTGAGAAGAATGATGGTGAGTAGAATAAAGTTTTGATTTGCCAGGGAATTGGTGGATGACATTGGTTCAAAGTCTAGGATTTGTTTGCATATAAAAAGCTAACTCAGAAAAAACAAGCTCAAGCAAAATGAACTTGAATCCCCGGGGCACAATTCCACAGTGAATAAGGACTCTGTCCTGATCCCTGAGCAAAAACACCTCTCAATGTCCCTTGCAGAATACATTAGCGACTTGCCCAAAGCCAGCTACAAACCTCATGTCAGAGTAAACTCTAACCAGTGTTTCTGTTCTTGGTGTGTTAAATAAGGAAAAGAGCATTTCCTATCTTACAAGGTTGATGTGCATCAAGTAAAATGGTTGGGAGGCTATTAGGCATCATAGCCACATGCTCCATCTAATTAATTTAAAATTCATGTTAAGTCTTCTAATAATAGGTTGTATTGGTCTTGGCCGGGATAGAGTTAATTTTATTCACAGTGACTCACACAGGGCTATGTTTTGGATTTGATAAGAGAGGGATGTTTTAGCTGTTCCTGAGCAGCACTCACACAGCATCACGGCCTTTTCTGCTTCCCACAGCACCCCACCAGCAGTGAGATTGGGGGTGCACAAGAAGTTCTGAGAGGGCACAGCCAAGAGACCTGACCCCATTGATCCAAAGGATACTACATTCCATATGGTGTCACACTCAGCATATAAGCCTAGGGGAAAAAGGAGAGGGGCATCACATTTGGAGTGGTAGCATGTCTTTCCAAATCATTGTTACTCATGAGGAGCCCTGCTTTCCTGAGGACAGCTGAACACCTGCCTGCCCATGGGAAGCGGCGAATTAATTCCTTGTTTTGGTTGTCTGTGGATGCAGCTTTTGTTTTATATATTAAACTGTCCTTATATGAACACATGAGTTGTCCCATTTTTAATCTTCTAATTCTCTTTTCCATCCCACCAGGGGAGAGTGAGTGAGTACCTGTGTGAAGCTTAAGTATCTACCAGGGTTTATCCACAACTGAGGTCAAACCCAGCCTATACCACAGACTTTTTTTTCACTACGTTCACAAAGTTAACTGTTACCTGATGTGCCTCAAGGTCTCAAAAGTATCTTCATGGGAGTCTCCATGTGTAAGACTATCTCCTACTCCTTCATATCTGCTGACCAATATCACCTTCTCAATTGTGGGACCAGGAAGACTGTCTAGCAGCATGTTTCTAGGGAACGTATTCCACTGCATGGGACAGGTCACCTCAGAATGAATTATACCAGGTTTCTTTCCAAATGCCCAGATGATTTCCAAATGAAAATTTTGAAGGGCTATTAACCCAGAACATAAATCAGAACCTTTGGGATTCAAGATAAAAATTAGGAAGGGAAATGTAACCTTAACTTTCTTACTATTTAACAGAAGAGCACATATTAACCATCAGCATTTGCTAAAAATTAATGTAAACAGTTCATGTCCTTGCAAGCTCTGAATATCAGGCTGTGGCAGTAACTATTATGCTGGCTCACAGCATGCATCCCTGAATAACTGAAATGCCAGAATATGGAGAAAAGCCAGCACCCGATGAAAATAGAAATAAAATTTTTAGAGACACTAAGGATTGCAAAGGTCTTAGGTGAGCAATGAGGTGAGAGAGTAAACCTGCAATAACTCTAGCCTAATATACACTTTAAAAAGCAATAAAATAAAGAAGCCAGAAGAAAATGGAAGCCTCAGATGTTCAAAACCTGCAAAAAGTACAGACACAAAAAGTAAAGGCACAAATGCACGCACTTGTATCTCTGACGCTATTTAAAGGGGTTGAAGTCTGGACACTGAAGACCTCATTCTCAGCAACACTGTCAAATCCTGCTTAAAATGGATGATTTAATATAAACAAATACTATCAAGCTCAGCTTATTATGCCCCATTTTCTCCCCAGACTAAAATTTTCCGTTGTATTTAATAACAGTGCAGGCACATGCACTGGAATTATCTTCTGATTTTTCAAACTCCTCCTTGCTAAACTTTGGAGTTTAGCCCACATTAAATCCAGGCAACTAATATCCAGGCAGTTCAAGCCTCTCTTACAGCTGCTGTTCCAGGAAAAGGAATGTCATTTTTCAGACAATTGTTCTGACTTCTATAATTCTCAGCTTTGTTTAGAAAGTCAGTCAATCACAGGATGCATTAAGTACCTGAGATATCTGTCTAGCATTCAACTTTTGCATTTTTCCAGGAAACATGTTTTAAATCCTCTCTAAATAACTAATCAAAAGCTGATCAATGGCTTTCTGACTGATAATCTCCTTCAAATTTTTTCCAGGTTTGATCTTTGAGTAGATTTGCACCTTATAGAAGATGTTATCTCTAGGTTAATAAGCTGTCCTAAACTACATCATCTTTGTCAGCCACAGATATGATCCCCAATGTTGCATGTATGAAACATATTAACCAACAAGAGAAACCAAGATTAGTTGCTATCATCATGGAAGAACTGTTACGGTTTCTTCAGCCTTTACTTAAAAGGACAATTTCTGCTTAAAAACAAAAACCTTTTTCTTCATTAGTAATGGCATTTCAGGTTTACACAGACTAAACCCACCAGTATTACAGCAACTATTACCAAAAGATATATTCTACTGGGCCTTAATCACTTGGGTCATGTGGAAGACATAAACCAGATTATGAAATAAAGTGAGTTCAGTTTTCACTTAGATGAGAATGTATTTCCTACATCAGAAAAGTTTATTTTGCATGCTGTATTAGCTGTTTAAATAGACTCAGTGCATATACTGTAATGAATCCACATATAATACACTGAGGAATTAAAGGCTCAGAGTACTGGAATTAAAGGTTCCATTATTTTTCAGGTAATTTATTTTGCATCACTGTATTATAAGATTGAGGACAGATGCTTTGGCCCTTTGCCTCAACTTTGCAGACGGTTCACCTTATTTATGTGAATATTTCCTATAAATCCAAAAAGTCCCAAGGGTATAGTTAAACATGCACATAATATTGCCAGATCAGGGCCTTCGCCTTGATTTGCTATGGGGCTTTTTTCCCTGTTTCTGTCCGACTCCTTGTTTTTAATCATTTTACCAGATGATTTCTCCTGCCTTCCAAGTCCATCTCTGTGTGGGGCCACGTATACACCTAGCAGGTTACTCCCACCTATTTCTGTCTGATTCCATAATCTTGCTGCTTCAAAGCATTCAAAAGAGTTCTCTACCTGGAACTCTACTTTCCTGAAACCCACATTTTGTTTGATTTCTCCCAGTCCTATACGAAATGTAGACAAATATTTTAATTTTACAATATTTTAATTTAAAAGAGAGATTTCTATGACTACACTAACAAGGATTTCAGCAGATGTTAAACACAGTGATATCCTTGTTTACTTGAGCAAGATATTTCAAAGTTCTTTTACTTACCCTTCAAATTTATTACATAATCTAGTTCAGGCATCTGGGGAGTCTGGGTAGTAGGAAATAAAATAGGAGTAAAAGAGTTGCATGCTATTTCCAATCCAATATCCTCATACATATTGTCCATCCCTCCATTTCTATGCTTGATAGGTTTTCTAGCCACTTTTGAGGACAATATTACCACAAAAAAGAGGCGGGTGCATTGTGCATATTCTGTCTGCACACTATAAATATTGTCTTGCATCATTTAATTGTTACAAAGACTCAACAAGGTCAGTGTATTTTTATTAAAGCCAAGAAGCTGATTTTTTTTCTTACCCTGGTAGATGATTCCATAGTGTTTGCAGACTAGTCCATTGGCAGTAGGAAATTGTCACAGATTTCATTTTTATTGTACTGCATTAACATCAACGTCACATAGTTTTCACTTAGGATATGAATAAGAAAGAATTAAATTTGTTTTAGCCTTGACAATGTTTGTAGTATTTCTGGTGAAGTAAATTAGCCACTGTCTGCCATCTTTTGATGCAATATTAAACTGAGGACAGGAATATTTAGAGGCATTTAGTTTTCTAAATAGTTCTGCTCACAAACATATTGCAATAGTCCCTGCATCCTGGCCAAATTCAAATAATATAATTTCCTCTTTTTAACTACTTCCAAATACCTATGTGTTGTCAATGGCTGTATTTTGCCCAGTATAAAAACATTTAATCTATGAATTGCATCACTGTTACATCAATTCACAAACACTATACTTAATATTTACTCAGGTAAAATTAATAAGCTTCTTGCAGGGAAATTACTAGTTAGCAGTATGTACTATCCAAGCTTATTTGCCCTCTAGAAAAGTGTGTAGATGTGGAAAGTAAATAACGTTGATCAATAGGGCTTAGGAAGACGAACAATTTGAATGTACTTGTGCTTTTGGAGCACAGGATGTAAAAGAAATTTAATCCATAGCATAACCATGTGATATTACTGGGTTAAAGCAAACCATGTTAAAAGACAAAGGGAAGATGATAAGTGGGGATTTTTCCTTGCTTTTCCAATAGGAAGAATCAAGAAAGAAGCAGCTTAGACTGTAGACTTGTACAATACTGAAAGTTATTGGCAACTAACCTCAGATTTGTGTGTACCTTCATTCCAAAAAAGGTTTGTTTTTTTTTTTTAATATAACCTTTTAATTGACTACCAATACATAAAAACGTAGATGTTTTCGACCACTATCATTGCCAGCAACTGCCAAACAAATACTCTGGTTGTCAGGTCAGGATCCAGATTTCATGTCAATTAAGGTGTTGGACACTCAGGCTTACAACATTAATATTGCCTCTGGAAAATAAAAATTTCCAAGATAAACCAGACAATAAACTAACACAAGCATGAAATAATGGTCTGATTTTCTGAAATGCTGAAGGGTATGTACTTGCTCTGGACTGGGTACTACTTCTGAAAATATTCTGTAGCTTTCACAGAAAGTAAATCAGCACCTATATGGAATCACTTATATGGAGACCATATGGAATCAGATCATGTTTAGAATTCTAGGTCTTTTGATTTATGTCTCTCATCCCATCTTCAGGCAAAACAATTGTTTCATCTGTCCATATCTTAAATCTGTATTCTCTCTAGTAAAATATTTTCTCTAAATACTTTATTTCAGAAATTTTTTTTTTTAATTTATAATGATTAGGAAATTGTATATTCTATTAAACACATTAAATGTATCTTCAAGCCAGATTGGTATCAAATCCCTTAAAATTACAGTGACATATCAAAATCTTCCCTGGACAGTTATAGCTAGAGAACTTAAAGCTGAATTTACAGATTCTGTAAGGATGTAAGTCTGCCTTCACAAGATCAGAGATATGGAATATAACAAGTAGACATCAACTCTGTCCAGAAACTAGGTTTGATAGCTACATAGTATTTATGATCTGGACCACTTCAATAATGAAAACAAAAGCATCAGTATTTCAACTGAAACAAAGCTGATAGATTCCAGAAGTAAACATCCCAGTGGTTTTTTTCATCATGCAACTCTAATATTCAATGAAGGAACAAATTAGTGTTCTTAAGTCATTTCTCCCCAGTGAATACTAAATACAAGGCTTAGGATTTATTGATTGCTAACATTCCACAGGGCAAGTATGCTGTTCAGTGTGCTCAGAAGTCTTAGTTTT
This sequence comes from Rhipidura dahli, assembly GCA_013399225.1. NCBI lineage: Eukaryota > Metazoa > Chordata > Aves > Passeriformes > Rhipiduridae > Rhipidura > Rhipidura dahli. The sequence goes on from VXAC01003927.1 coordinate 52,945, forward strand.
GATTGATCTAGTCTGGGGGATGTATTGGAGCACACTGTAGATTTTTCTTTGGCTATACACCCAAATTTCCTCTTTGTATTTCGAACATAGCCTAAGTGCAGAAAGCACTTGCTTGACGGTCTAGACAGAGCCAATATCAGCACTTTCTGAAAATAAACATAATTCTTTTATTTCCACTCAAATTTGCAAACCTTTGAAAAGAATTCCCAAGCATATGTACCAGGAGGAGATCACAGCAACCAGCTTTGATCTTGCAGAACAAGGTATATTGGAAGTGTATGTTAAAGTTGAGTGTTTCCTTTTTTTAAATCCCCAGTGGTATTTATCCTTTGGAATGGGTTACACAGGAAAGTGATCATTTATTTTATCACCTGACAGCCTTTCCTCAATAATAAACATCTTTCCCAAAGATAAGCTGATATAGCTTGCATTTGGTTACTTGGAGAGTTGCTATCATCTGAGTAACACCAGATTGAGTCCCTTAGGCTCCAGGTTTACAATGGTATGAAGGGCCATTCCTTCAGACCCTGCCATTATCACCAGGGAGAAGAGACCAGTGCCTGCTCCTCCTTTTCACCTCACGACGAAGTTGTAACTGCAGTGAGGTCTCCTCTCAGTCTCCTCTTCTCTGGCTAAACAGACCAAGTGACCTCAGCTGCTCCTCATACAGCTTCCCCCAAAGGCCCTTCACCATCCTCACTGCCCTCCTTTGGACAATCTCTAGTAGGTTTCTGTCCTTCTTATGTCACTGTGCCCCAAACTGCACACAGGACTCAAGTTAGGTCACACCATGGCAGAGTGGAGCAGTCAGATGAATATAAAGGAGAAAGTCTTGAACAAGAAGGGAGAACAGTTTTAGAAAAAAACTGTTACCATTCAAGGAAGTGGAATGTGTCCCATCTAGAATGAGATACAAAGGGAAAGAAAAAAAGAACCAAAAGAACCACACCAGTGACTGGACAGCATGAAATGCACTGAATAGCAAATTGTGAGCCCTTGCACCTCCACATAAGATCTGAATCTGTCATGTACAGTATAAAAAAAGTCATCTGCATTAGAAAATACTTCATTTCAGATCAATGATTTCTATACTAATAGAAATTAGTTGAGAAAATAGTTGCTGAGTTTTATATGTGTTTCTAATCTTTTCAGTTGTTGGGTTTTTTTCCGTTTTCCTAAAGTGGACTAGGTCTTTAATAAAACTTCTTTCCCAATATGTATTGTCAGACACCCCAAAGCTGTAAAAAGTGCTTTTCCAATCAATGAAAATTTTGCCTCTTTTGTGAGACATAGTAACATTAGCAAATTAGCTTCAGGAATAAAAAATACTAGGAGAAATAGAAGAAAGTAAAATTGTCGTGTTAAAAATTTACCACTGTGCTGGACCATTCTCTGTCTGAGAGTGAAAGGCAGTGAGCACTGCAGAGGACAATCAGTCATCTCAGGGCTCACACAAGAGTATTTTTCACTAAATTACACTTTATTGTATAGACACTGAGTTTCATGAGGAGGCCTTTTATCCAAACATGTTCTTGGTCCAATCTATTGTAATGTATTTAATCTAACTTATTTGTGGTACATGAGAAATGCAGAACATTAATCACGTTTCCTTTTAGTTTTCTTTGCAATTATATGAAGCTTGCTTTTATTCTCTCACACACCACTATAAATCAGAAGTAAACTTACTGAATTAGGTGGAATTCGCTGAAACAAGCTTGTATAAGTAAGTGAAGAATCAGATTCTTTATACTTTAGTTCATTGTTCCTGCTTTCTTTCCTTTCCTGACTCCCATCATTATTTTAGCCCAGAGGTAACCAAGGTCAGTATATTTTGTTTGCAGCCTTGATCATGGTTACATCTTGTCTATATTTATAGTGAATGAGACATATCAAAGAACTCTAAATCAGCTGCAGAAATAGCTTAAGCTTGCTTAAACAACAGCTGAAAAACACTTTGCACGCACTGTTTGACCTAACCTCAACTCTGCCCTCATGATGGATGAAGAAATGCAGCTTTCTTGCTGAACAAAAAAAATAATGGGAAACATTCACCGGCACAAATATTATGGTAGATAGCATACCATGTTAATTTACGAAACATCAGGCTTTCAAAAAAATTCTCTTTCTACCAGAAAACAAACATGAAAATTCTCAACTTGAAAGGAATTTTATTTCATTTCCAAGAAAATGCAGATTACAAGTGAAAATTGCTGTTTCATTTATCTAGAACCTCTACCACAACTCCAGAAATTTTGAAGTACTTGTAGATTATAATGCCTTAAGATCACTTTTGGTCTCAAGAACTGCTTTTATCCACACGCATAAGAAAACAAACAACCATTTAGAGGAAATGTTTCCCTGATATTTTGGACACAGTAAAACCAGTACATGGGGCAAACAGAGGGGTTGGATCACAGCATGTCAATAAGGTAATTAGCTAGTGCGGGCTGACCTACTGTTTTGGTTTTTTTCTTGTTTGTTTTAATCCCGAATTACTATTAAAACAATCACTAACAGAAAGGGGGAAATCTATTGACTAACCTCCATTTCTCAATATTTGATTCATGTCACATTCAAGTACTTCAGAAACTGCCCCATCCTGCACTGTCATAAGTCAAAACGTGGAGCCTTTAGAGGGCCTTGAGTCTACTGTGAATTTGCAACCAAAGTTCCTGGGGAGTATTCTCTTCTTGGCTTTCAGGAATATTTCTGCAGATTATGTCTCACAGGATATGCTTAGTATCATATAGAGATGTTGCTCTCAAACCTTACTAATCCTTCTGCAGAGTATAACAACACAGGGACAAGATGACAGCCTTAATCATGGATTTCCCCTATTTTTTCAGATTGATGTTATTTCAAGATTTTGAAGAAATACCTGCTTCAGAGTAGAACATCTATAGTCTGTAAATCAAAACTAGATTTATTACAAGGGTCTGAGAAGTGCAAGAGCCAAATAGACATTCCTTCCCAAGGAAATGTTCCAGATGATTAGATCCAAGCACATTTGTTGTTTCAAGTAGTAAGTTGACACTGCTAAATCTACATCATCCAGCAGACAAATCAAAGACATTCTCCAGCGGTGAAAGCATTTGGCACTTTTCATATGTGTAGGTGCAATTCAGTGATTAAAGTGGGATCATTTTTTCTGTGTTTCATTACCCATCTTCACAGAAGATACACAGAAAAGTAATCTGAAAGCATCTTTAGTGATCTCAGATTCACCATGAGCAGGAATTTCATTATTCGTACTTTTATTGCCAGCAAAATCACACCCTTGGACACATACCATATGTCTTTGCCTTGGGATCTGGGAAACAAGTTTAGGAATTTGTCAAATGCAATACAAAGGACTTAAAGTCTGTTTTCTTAGCATCTGAATATAATCATGTAGTTAGACTTCTCATTCAATTTGCCACTTTACCTATAACATTATAAAGATAAACAGTTTCTGTTTCTTATCTAGTTTGTCTTCTGTGCAATATTTTGTATTCAGAGAGCAGCCATCTGATGACAGAATATTAACTGACTTTCTTTTGTAAGAGTTTTTCAAATATGCATGAATATGATACAAGACAAAAAAAAACTAGAATAAGAAAACGGTTCTAAATGAAAGCAAGCCAGTCTTACTAATTTATAAGACAAAGTCAGTAAAAACCACAGAAATCTTGAATCTCACTTTCAGGCCTTGCATCTTATTTCATTGTGGTAAAGCACACATAATATAATAATATAATTTGTTTGATTATAGTTATCTTGGATTTGTAAAGGAAGTGTCAGGCAAGTACTAGAAACAAAAAATTTTCTGGGTTTGGGTTGTCTATTTCTGGTGGGATTTTTTGGTTGGTTTGTTGGCTAGATGGTTTTGGTGGGGTTTTTCTGCCAAAGTAAAGCCCTGTCTTCACAGACTCACCCAGAAAATCATGAAACCTTTCTTTTCTACCCACAATGTCTTAATTCCTGACCAGATTTTGATACCCAATTTCAACTCTATTTGCATTTGTCCCTTAGCAAGAATATGTTTATTTCCTGTGGACAATCAGCAAACTTGTACAGTATGATAAGCCTACACATTCATCCATCAGCAAAAATGCATAAATCACAGTCCTACTGTCAAAATGTAGAGAAACAAGGCTGCATTTTATAAGTCCTTAAAATCTACCAGCACCTTAAAAAGGTAAGATTCTGGTTCTTGTTATCATTTCACTGTCTAGACTAGGAAGAAGTGGCAGGAGACATGGATTCTTTTCTCTTTTTCATCTTCAAATATTACTATACCACTTTGGGTGTGAAGCCACATTAGAACTGGCCTGCTTTGTCAGGGGAAGCCTTTAGGTAAAAATGTCTTTATCGTGGGAGACTCTGCATGTTGATCATATTAATATGTGAGGACATTTGAGTCTGCCAAACACCAAAAAATATTTCAATAATTAGTTGAAATCAGATTTGAAAATTTCCAGTCTAGATCCTGGAAGATCTTATTGACTGACTGCAAAAAAATTTGCCAGTGGTCAGGACTTCCAGCAAATGCAGGATTCCATCCTGAAAAGTACCAAGAAACAAAGGAAATATTCTCATTAATTTCACTTTGTGAATGCAACCAATGAATGTAACTTTATGGCCTGCTATGTAACAGGACAGACTGAACAAGTAAAATGGCACTAAAGTATCCAGAAATTATACATATTTGCACTGCCTCCCTTCTGTTCGGTGCTCCTTCATGCACTCATTCATGAGCTGCAGCTGGCCTGGTATAGAGAGAAATTCAAAAAAATTAAGAGAGCACATTAAAACACTTAATTTTCACTATACAGGATATCATTGGTCAGTCTATTCTCAATTTTAAACACCTGTGTATCATTTAAAAGAGAAATATTTCAGCACACAAAATGGAAGCTATCTCTATCTGTGCCATAAATTTTCCCCAAAATGAGCTGCAGTATTCTTCTACCAAAACAGAGTGAGGTTCAGCTTTTCCCAGAATACCAATTTCCATATTGTTTTTGTTTCTTTAAGGTGCTATCCTGGGCTGCATCCAGAGGGGCCAACAGGTTAAGGGAGGTGATTCTGTCTCTCTGCTCTGCTCTGGTGAGACCCCCCTGCAGTGCTGCATCCAGCTCTGGGGTCCCAGCACAGGAAGGACATGGACCTGTTGGAATGACTTCAGAAGATAGCCAAGAAGATGAACAGAAGGATGAAGCATCTCTCCTCTGAGGAAAGGCTTGAAAACTCAGGATTGTTCAGCCTGGAAAAGTGAAGCCCTTGGGGTGTGGCCTGCCTTAACCTGAAGGGAACCTTTAAGAAAGATGGGAGAGACATTTTATGAGAGCTTGTAATGACAGGACCATGGGAAATGGGTTTAAACTGAAAGAAAGTAGGTTTAGATTAGATATCAGGATGAGATTTTTTACTATGAGGGTGGTGAGGCCCTGGAAAAGGTCACCCAGAGCAGTTGTGGATGCCCCATTGCTTGAAGAGTTCAAGACCATCTTGGATGGGGATCTGGGCAACCTGGTTGAGTGCAAGTTGTCCTTACCCACTGCATGGAGGTTGGAACTAGATGATCTTTAATGTCTGTTCCAATCCAAGCCATTACATGGTTCTGATTCTATGATTCTATGACAGACTTCTTTTCCTTTCTTTAAGGAACTATAGGTGTCTAGTGAATGAATAAATTAACTGTAGGGAATCACTAAAGAAAAAAAAATTTCCTCCATTTTCTCTTGCTGGCATTTTGCAGTGTGGTTGAATGCCATATTACATAAATATCATACTACACTCAGAGTGCCAGAAGCTACAGGGATATCTTTCATTTTGTGTGCCTGAAGACTGCAACTATTTCCCTCTGGTGTAGATGTATCATTTCTCACTCTTTCATCTGCTAAAAGAAATCTATTTATGTGTGAGCTCACTACGTCTTCTACCTCCTATAGTGTATATAGGATTTAGTTCTACCTTGTCACTGTTGTGACTCTAGGTTCGAATTTTCCAGGTTTCTGATGAAGTATTTTTCATGGCAGATTGTTTTGTGGCTGGCCAAAGCTCCTGCCAGCAGTTCATCAGAGCATAATCATAAAGGGTATAAACCTATCTGATTTGAAACATTTTTAACTTACCTTTGCACTCATGGGAAACTGGAAATAATATTTAATGCAGGAGGTCTACAGGTTTCATCAGTAGTTGGTTCATAGTCTGCTTTTCAGACACACAGTAAGTACTGCAGTGTCAAGGTGCAGACATAAACTACAAAATAAATAACTTCTAGCACTTTAGTCTGCATGTGTGATTAAAAGGAAACTGTACACCTTTCCCAAAAGACACACCAGCTGTTTGGTGTCTAACAGCAAGTAAAACAGATTGTATGCAAATCCAGAAATGTGCTACTCTGGCTTTAATCCTCTTTTGTTTGTGATATGCAGCTGCAGTTTTAGGCAATATGATGCAGAAAATGGGCAATGCCAGATTTGGTAACAACAATAAAGTGTTTGAAAAATATTTATGGTAAACTATTCACATGTTCTTTTACCATCAAATATTCAGAGCGTTAGCATATTTCAAATGCTAAATAGCTGCAAGTGCTTGGGATGTAAAATCATCCATTAAAGGAAGTGACTGAGGTAACCTGAATTTTATTAATTATGGAATGGATATAGTGATATGCATTTTCACATGATTATTCCTCAATTATTGGTCACAACCCTGAGTAGGGTTGAGCACTTTCAACTCAGTTTACTGAAACCGGAAGCGCAGCAAATTAAGATGACTCCAGGAGTTAATTGAAGAAGGAGAGTCTGTTCTGGTTAGACCACATATTTTCTCTGGACTTGCATGCATAAGAATCTATTCAATATTGCTTGCAAGAATGTCAGAAATACTGAAATAAACTAAATTGCAACATTTTTCACAAATTTTATTTGAAATACTATGTGTTCTCATGATAAGTAATCTTTACATATGGATCTAGGAAGACAACTTAAAACAGTTGCTGCATATAAATGTCTTTTCTCAGGTTTCTACCTTGTAGAAGATGTAAGGCCAAGACATGAGCAGCAGGTCAGCCAGGGTCCACCCCAACATACTCTACACAGAGAAGGGTAATTCCTGCCTTTCTGTTCCAGGATTTGCATCCTTCCTGTAGAATGGGCTAAGCATATGGGAAGCAGTTCCAAATGCATCCTCCTAAGGTTTCTCAGTCCATCTGTTGGCCAGCATAGAGGTTCAACTCCTTCCACACTGTCATTCGTTCCACCAGCTTACAGTACAAAGCAAGCAGCAGCCATCCACCTGCACGGGCAGGAGAAGGACCAGTTCAAATGGGACAGCTGACATGATCTCTCAGCATTTTGATCTGTTCATGGTCCTTCCTGAGGTTTAACCACAAGGAAGAGAAATGGGCCTTCCACCTCTCTAGAAAAATTTTCTGGCATGGTGGTTAAATTTTGAGGTGATTGCTAGATAATGGAGGTCAACAGGTTAAAATGTCACTGGAGCTTTCTCCTTTAACTTTTCCATCTCTTTCTATCTTGTACTGTGCTTGCTTTCAATAGTTGCAAAAGGACTGTCAGACTTTTATTGGTTTGAGGGAGGGATTGTATATTTCTTATTCCCTTACTCCATTTACTTATTCCATTTTCTCAGACTTATTACTCAGTTTGGCTATGAGTTTCTGCTGTTATTTCCTCCTATAGGAACCTGTGGGACTGCAGACTGAAGTGAAATGGGAGAACCCCTCCACCCCAAAAAGAAACCAGAAGCATTATTTTTCAATTTTCAAGACTTTTAAATCAGTTTAGGAATTTCAGATTCAATTGCATCGACCCACTCCTTGCACATGGTGGTAGTCATATAGTGAAGAAGGACCCCAAAAGGCTCTAAAATGCTCCTGAAAGACCCCCCAAAGGCCTTGTAGCCCACCTTCACAAGTGGTTGGTATCAATTCTGCTGATACACATGTATGAGCCAGCAGAAGCATTGAGATCATCTTTGACTGTAAGAAACACTTGACATCTTTAATATAAATTTGGATGGCTGGCTTACACGGAGTGTCCAATTGCTCTGTGCTGTACTGTCATGTTTACCCCAGTAAATAAAGTAAAGTTAGTTTGGGAAGCATGATTTGCAGCCACTGTAATATGGGTATAACTACAAAAGGTAGCATTCTTCATAAAATTCATATTGTTGCAAAAAAAAATCCACACTCCTGTTAGGTGAAATGAGATACTATTGGAGCACCAGCTTCTCTCCTATGAAGTAACAGTGTGTTGACAACATAACACTATTAACATAGTAAGTAAAAAAGCCCTTAAATAGTATGTAAGCATCATCAATAGCAATTCTCATGACTCACTGGCAGCACGACTATATTTTGGAGTGACAACGCAAACATTGAAATGGATAAAATATTTAAGAGAATTTAAGGGCACAATGTAAGAAAGAAAACTTGAAATACAATAATAATCATAAATTCCACAACTATGTTCAATAGAAAACAAACACAGTATAGCAGAATTTTTCTTCACAAGGATTCTATGAAAAATCTAAGTGTTCACTTCAGTATTCATTAAAATTATACATAAATATTTATGAGTCAGTTAAGGAAAATCTTGTATTGAGCAGAAATGTAGCAGTTGTTAAGATTAAGAATACACTTTGTTTGGGTTTGTTTGTTTGATTTTCAAACAAGAAGAAACCAGAGAAGGATGGAAGTGGCATTTCCTGAGCTTTATGCCACAGAAAAGAATACAGCAGACAAATGTAGAGACCAAATACCAAAGTTCTCCCACAGATGAAAGAATGGAAAAAAGAGCAGAACCATATTAGCATCTTTTGTGGCAGTCAGGGGAAGGGCAAGGCAGTAGGAGAAATGCTCTTTGTGCTGCTTTCATTCAGAGCTGATTCAGACACAAGACTGGTGAGATTTGATCTTGTGGAGCTGTGACACTCAGTATGAGCATAATGATGTGTTTCATAATATTAGCAGTATAATGAACGAAGTATAGTAAGGTTTAAATGACAAATCAAAGCCCATATGTCAAAAAGCACACAATATAGTGGAATAGTAAAGAAAATAGTCCTTAATGGGATTGGAAAAAATAATACTATGAAAAAGGGCTGCAGAGAGAAGAGCTGTACCTGACACACAACCAGGGGCATATAAATAATTCCTTGATATAATACTTTTGTACCGTCCTACTTCTTAAGGATTTATTGTGACATTTCTGGATTGCTTTTTTTTAAAATAACTCTTTTATATGTGTCAAAATTTCAACTCACAGTCCCTATTTGTGAAGAAAACAAAGTTTTAGAATACTTTAGAACCTTATAACCATTCACAAATTTTAGGCAAGTCACATGATGGCAAACTGGAAGAGAACCTAACTGCACTTAAGGAATGAACCATTCTGCATTGTGAAAGTGTTTGCACAGCCCATTCTCACAGGACCTAAAGGTCTCCTGATGACAGCTGTGTATGAAGATATATTGTAATTGAATGAATGACTTGTACTTATGCTGAATGACAAAAATGGCACTGGAGCAATGGATTTTGGGGGGTTTTGTCATGCACTTTTATTAAGAATTTGAGTAAAAACTCCTGGGTATATTTGGAAATATTGAAATAATTAGCATTTTTATTTCAGGAAAATCTCAAGAGAAAGTGTCACATACAGCAGTCAGAATATATAGCAGGAGCAGGATACTTATATTTTGTTCTCATGTGGAGGACATCTGATGCAAGCCAACCTATACTGACTTTTTTAAAAGTTGCCAACCCATGATATAACTCCAGAGAACTCCAGTGCAAATTTCTTATATGTTGCTGCTTGGCCATTTCTAATGGAAACATACAAGCTTCTCCTGTGTATGCAGATGTTGTGAGGCACTCTGCTCCTAAGTTCTGCCTTGAGTCTTGGTATGGGTGAGGAGTAAAATATTCAAAGAATAATTAATATTTATTAACTACTCCAAAATATTTTTGTATGAAAATTGTGAAGACCTCTGAAATACAGAAAACAAGATAGTCACGGGGAATATTTTGGCAGTAATGATGACATCATTACATTTTCTGAGTTGGAGTACTTAATGAAAAGCTTCCAGTGCAATACAGGTAACACTTCATGATATATTCCAAATTACCCTCATGGTTCAGTTGAGAAAAATCATGATTATCTGACCAGAAACACAGGCAATGTACAAATGAGCTAAGAATGCTGCAAATTGAATCTGATACAGAGGTAGTATCTGAATTGCAGCAGCATAGCTGAGCATACAGTGAAGCTGAGCTCTCTGCTTTAAGTAGTCATGCAAGGAACAAGGAGTTGAACTCCATGATTCTTATGGGACCCTTCCAACTTGAGGTATTCTACGAGCCTGGAATCATCAAAAGTTTTACAAGTTCCCAAACATTAATCAAAGAGCATTGTTTTTAAGCTTGAGGGATATTTTCATTTAACTTAGTTTTATTTCATATAATAGATTAGGTCCCCCCAGAAAGAAATGTCTAATTTCCTGTCAGCAAAGGTGGAGTTGAAAAGGAGTCCATGGGCCCACAGGTAGAGGGTGTGGATAGAGGTCTCATGGAGAGGTGAAAGGGCCATAAGGACCATTAGTGTCCTCAGGGTATTTACAGCAACTATATCTTGTTCAGATTCCCAATATAAATTTCATTATGGAAATTAATTTTAAAAAGAAAAAAGAAAAAGAAAAAGAAAAAGAAAAAGAAAAAGAAAAAGAAGAAAAAGAAAAAGAAAAAGAAAAAGAAAAAGAAAAAGAAAAAGAAAAAGAAAAAGAAAAAAGAGAAGGAGCAATCTCCTCAGTGTTACCAGTCTGGCAGAGTCACATGAGGTTTGTGAAATCCAGACAGATTCAGATTCAGATGACCACAACCAAGTTGCTCAGTTGGTTTATTTGTCCAAACAGTTTGTACAAATCTTTAATGAACTTTGCTTCTTCTGTTACAGAGCATCCACTAACATTTTACAGGCACTGTTTATAGAATTTTTTAAAGGTCAAGTGTGATTGTGCTGAAATACATTGTGTCCTCATGTGATGTTGATCAGAGTATATTAACCCATTCATTTAGGTTACTTTCTTTTGTATGACTGCAAGAGGCATAAAAGTACTGAAGGATCTATTTTCTGTAGTTCTCTCAATGTGAGGATTCTTTAGGTAAGTATGCTGGATGGAAAATTCCTGGAGGAAAAACCTGTGCAAGATTCCACCTCTGTTAGATTCCAGAAGGCAGCAATCTAGTGCTATACTACCTTCAGCAATTTCCTTAGTTCCTGGGAACTGGCTCATTATTTTACCTTTTGGCACACAAATATGGACTGGAACATTTCTTGGAGATAACTCTTGCACCAGAGTAACTGGCAAGTCTCTGTACACCTGGCAGTGGTCTAAACACTGTAGTAATTCCCTGAAGGACTGAATATCCATTTAAGGGTGACTTTAGGTATTAGCTAACACAAGCATGATAACCCAGTTTACAGGGCCCCATATATCTCTCTGAAATCAGAAATTTGTTATGACATCACCCAGATACTCTGACCCACTTCCTTTTCCAGCAAGCCAAGAAAGAAAATGTCATTACTTAATCAAGCTTGAATCTTACTTCAAAACCTGAAGCTATTTCATTATAGGATTTGATTAGAGGAGAAATGATATTGCTTAAAATCTCTTTTTTCTTAAAATTCACGACAAGTGAATCTACATATTTCCTGACCAGTGATGCTAGACAGTATTCACAAAAGATTTTCAGATTTTTTTCTAGGTATTTTACAGCCAAAATCTAAAACTACTTAGGAAATTAATCCTGTCAAATCTTGAGTAGTGACTCATTCTCTAATGCAGCACGAATAACAATTTATTGCAGACCTAATCTAGATCCCAACAAAATCTCATCAAGACAACTCCAGTTTGTATTTCAACATTACTGGGTGCTTTGTTGAGAACTGACAAAAATGAAATCAGGAAGGATCATGATTTTTAAAAAAAAAAACAAATTAAGAGCACTGTAAAAGCACGTGATTGCTGGTCATTTTTTGCTGCTTACTCATAACACAGAATATGAAAAGAGATATAAGAAACATGACAGAAATGTTGGCAAAGCATGAGTTACATTTATAAACAGTCAGAGATAGGACTTTCTTTGTTGGTTTCCATTTTTTATGAATATAAACTGGGGTAACCATGTGGATCTTCATATAGTAGCTGTACATTAGCAGGCAAATTCATCCACTTTCTAGTCTTATAGCTGAAAATAAACAAAATCATCATGAGTTATTACTTCTTGGCTAAGATTTCAAGCCTCTTCTACTGGAAAAATTTATATGCCAGAAATTTCTAGTATAATTTTACTCTGTATTGTGGGCCAGAGGTTTTTCCCAGAGATAAAGTCAATGCAGAATAGATTGGTGAAGAGTCAAAGTCAAGATGTGGAAGGCACTGAAAGCACTGGATAATTTCCACCTTTCCCCAGCCACTTTGAAACAAAAGATCCTCAGCCCTGTGAAGCAATGATAGGCTGCAATATCAGAATACTGATATTGCAGGGAAGACATCAGGAGCTGGGTTACTGCAGAACCTAAAATGGTGCCCAGTCCCAGGAAATAGCCTAAAGGGAAGGGAATTGCCTCCCACATAAAAGTACACACAGCTTAAAATTGGAATACCAAGCATTTCAATAAGCTGACTAATTTCATAATTGCAAAAAAACCCCAAACATATATCCCACCTCATCAGACATGAACAGCAGGTAGCAAAACTTGCAGCTGTTTCAAAAATGCTATCCATGGCAAGGGACCAGGACATTACTGTGACAAGGGTTGCAGCAAAGCTAGTGTACATTAAAATCCAACCAAGCTAGCACAACTTTTTTAAGAACAAATACAGATTTCCATTGTATTTAGGTATAATTCTCAAGACATCCTTTCCACTCCCACTGCATTTTTTCATTGTGATGAGATTTCTTCAGCTGCTGTTCTAATGGGGTTAATGGTAAACGTCCTTTCATCACTTATCTATAATTAGGATGGCTGTTATTCTATGGTTTCTGTAGAGCCATATGGTTATCTAATGCTAACAAGACCTGCAGTGCTTCAGTTTCTGTATATTGCTTCCTGTCTGGCTTCTGGTTTCCTCATTTTCTGCAGCATTTCTTGAGTTGTCTATAAAAGGAAGGAAAAGGAAATCAAAGTCTGTGTTTATTGTGCTTCCTGGAGATTAATATTCCCCTATGAATAGGTTTAAAAATATTTCAGCCATGCTTGTCTCATTTTTTCTGCAAAATATACCCTCAAAGCTACAAGAAAAACTGTCCAAACTTGCTTCTGTGTATTTGTCAAAACATTACTTGTTTTATTCTACTGAGTTGCACCAAGGGAGTACCAGTTAACTTTCCTCAACTGATACTGCCACAACAACAGATTTTTTTTCTTCTTTTTTTTAGTGCCAGAACATTTTTTACTGTTGGTTTCCAGTACTACCCAGAAGGAGTTGGGCATCAGAAATGTGCAGAAAGAAAAGATACTTCCTAACCTAAAAAGGACAATACAAATGTGAGGTAAAAAAATGAGATACAGAGTGGTCCAGGAGGTGACAGGGCCTGTTGAGGTAATCCATTGTCTAGAAATACAGTGGTTTGACTTTTAGAGAAGGGAAAGTCACCACATATTTTGATATTCTGCTCTCTGACAAGGCTGGCAAGGCTTTGCACTGAGAGAAGAGTTTCAAGAGTTTCTTTCTTCCCCCCAAAAAATCACAACTGTAGACATTTTAGTACAAATTCTCTGTTTCTTAGAAACAAGTTTTTCTCATTTTGCTCAAAAACTCAGTTTTACTTCCTGTTTCCTTTGGGTCCAGTTTTTATTGTTTCAGTGCAGCAGTTTCAGTGCCAATGTCAACATAAAGACAGGAGCATTTCCAGTTTATGACAGGTCTGACAGTCATGTTTCCAGTGCTTCTAGCTAGAAGCTAAACCAGTGGGCCAGCCCAGATGTTTTTGCAATGAAACCATTGATTGAAGAAAGAAAACAGATATCTTGGACATTTACAGGATCCTGGAAAGCAAGCACCTCACTCACATGAGAAATAACACAGTTAATGACACCACTACAGAACATGGTGATTCATGGTATCTCAGAGGAGGAAGAACTGGCATTAACCATGCATAAGGTTAAATCATTCTGAAATTGTTAGCCATCTAAAATGGTGCAATGAAGCTGAAGATAGGGTGGAATATTAAAAATGAAAGGGAAATGGGCTAGTCTTAAGCAGAAATTAGGACAGTCAGAAAACCTACTGTAACACATTAGATTGCATGTACGGCTACAGAAGTAGCCATCAGTATTCCAACACAGATTTCATCAAGATTCTTTTCACTGATTACAAATAATAAGCTTTTGAAACAATAAAAAATATAGTCATGCATAAAAACAAATTATTATTGACAGGGGTTTTTTTGGTTTTGTTTTTTGATTCTTTATAGATTCAGAGCATTTTCAAAGGACAGTAGCAGAATTTAGTTCCTACTGAATTTCAATGAAGTATGACTTTTTATAGTCTCTTTCAAAAAAATACCTCTTAAAAAAAGAGAAGAACTCAGTATTTTTGTCCATATTTCTGGTATTTTAGGGACGTTGCTTAGAATACACAGAGAAGTGCAATCATTGTGCTCTACAGGACAGACCTTCCCTCCATCACCAGTCCCTCAAATGGATTGAGTTAAATATCAATTTTAGGTACTTTTCTTTACCTCCTACCCCACAGTACAGTAACAGCTGTACTATGCAATATTTATCCTTGCAAGTAGAGCTGTCTTAGTATTTTCATTTTATGAATGGAGACTTTGGGCACAGAGGGATTAAGGTACATACCTTCAGCACAGGCTGAGATGTTGGCAATGAATCCTCTGAGTATTTAAAAGTTATCCAAGGCCACACAGGACATCTTTAAGGGCAAAAAGGGACTGAACTTGAACTTCTGAAGTCCAGGCTAGAATCCTTCACTTTCATCCATCTTCTCTCACAAGTCCTGACTTTAGGCCCAGAAATTTTAACAAACAGTTATATTAAGAGTTGTAAAGCAGAGTAGTACCTAATACTCATGTCACAAAAGGGACTTTCTCTATAAGACCACAGCAGACTTTATGTGAGAATTCTTTTGTCACTGCTAAATACTGGGAGAGATAGATTTCATCTCTCCTTATTTCATTTTATGGAGACACCCCATATTATAGATTGACCAGCAGAAACTTACTTTACAAGAAAAAAATTTTTTTTTTTTTAAAATCTTAAAATTTGTTGTTTCCACATTTAAACACAATAAGTCAAAATTAGATGCCATTCTGTAGTCAAGCCAAATATTTTACCTTTTTATAAAAATTTAGTAGTTGATACTATCATGGCTGTTGATAACAAAACCAAAGAACAATAAGTCCGAAGCTGAACAAATTAACAAAGAATATAACTGAGGATATTTAACAGTAACCTGACAAATGTACCTCTGAACAGCATTTGCACTGCAAAAAAAAAAAAGAAAAATTCACAGTTTGAGTGGGCTTCTAATCTCTAATCAGCCTGCAATTTGTGTAGCAGACCCCTTCACTGAAGTCTAGGATTATGTAGTTTATAGCATTGATGCCACTAAATTTACCCATACTTTGGTTTGAAGAGAACAAGTTTTACTGTTTCTAAAAAGTGATAAAAAATCCTGTAGATTATTGAGCGCCATCTACTGTTTCATTACTTCTTCATACACTAACTGCGCTTTGGAGCTTCCCAGTCAAATTAAAATTGTATTCAGCAACTAAAACAGAAATTCAGACTCTGAGATTTCTTTTAAAATTACATTTTATTGTACCCAAAATACAGTGCTCTCTTTTTTTCAACTATAGAATAAATTTTTCAAGCATTAGAAAACAAAGCCATAAATTAAAGATAAAAATAGTTAAAGCTGAAGGTTAGCATTAGAGTCAGTCTTTTCTTTAGCTCAAATATGGAAATATTTGGTACTGGATACACCTGGGAAAAAATTTTTAAAAAGAGAATAACAGAAAATTAACCACCAGATATTAAGCTAACAATGGTTGTATTATAATGACTATGAATATCCAGGTATACTTTTTTGTTTAAAGAAACAACAGCTTAAGTAACTAGGCATATTGCAATATCACATGTAGTTTAGATAGGCTTTTATCTTCCTGAATAATTTATTTACCAGAAATTTTTCCTCAAGTTGTAGTGAATCTGCATAAAGAAAGAGATCAAATGAATGTCAAGATTAATGACCTATAAGAATCAATTGTTCATGCTCTCTTGCACCAGTAGTTTTCCTTTTTGCTTTCACGCTTGCAAATTGTCCATAGAGTTTCTGTCTCGACTCATGAAGCACGGAGGAACACAAGAGCCAAAAAAAAACCCCAAACCAAGACAAAACAAAAGAAATTCCACTAGGTTACTGGATATCAAGCTGTCATTTGCCTGCCTATTCTAGCAGTTCAATATCACTTTGATGATTTACCTGGCCAGAAAAGAATCTGCTGTGGGCATCATTCACAGTTTTGCACTCTTTCGCTTACTAGTGAATTCTGGGGAAATTAAATTAGTTTTTTTTGTTTATTTGTTTGTTAGTTGGGGATTTTGGAGAGGGTTTTTGGGGGGATTTTTTGTGGGTTTTTGGAGGGGAGGGTTGTTGGTTTTTTGATTAAAGTAATATTGTATTCTATAAATATCACATGCTTTCATGGCTTTTCATCCTCCAATTCAGTTCTGGTTTCAGCTCTTGTACTAAAGTCCAGACAGCTATTCACAGCTAGTAGTCTTACCTCTGAAATTAATAAAGACAGGTGGGTGCTTCTAAAAGGCACTGTGTCTCATACTAAGAAAGGTAATAAAGATACACCAATTTTTGTGCATACATGTTTTTAACTGAGTAAATTCACAAACACTATAGTCAAATACTTTTGAGTATATTTAAGAATATAGGTGGGGAAATTGTCCTTTGAAGAGGATGACAACAGGAAGTCATTTTGTCTTCAGCTCTAGTGCTGTACCACTTAGAGCCAAAAGGGTGAGGAGCAGCAATAGATGTGACAAAACATCAAGATCCCATGTCCAGCTGTAAAGCATGGGTCTTGGAAATGGTGAAATGCATCATCAGAGCAGTTCTCTCAGGCTCCTGTGGGGAGCTCCTCTGAACAGTGTCAGCCTCTCACTGTTCCAAGCTCCAGCTACTCTGAGCCATCTTTGTGCTTAAGTGGCACCATATTGCAAGCTGTGAACAGCCTCCAATTAATACACTGATGCCATGAGAACTCAAAAGAAGACTGAAAGATGTTAAAATCAGGAAAACTGGTGTCTGATCCCTCAGTTCTTTCCACACATCTTCACACAGGAAGATTCCAGTAGCAGTTTTGCAGGGGAGAGTCTGCTCACACCAGTACTGTGCAGTAGAGGACAGTGTGGGTCTGGTGAGCACTGCAAAGGTCACAGAGATAATACAGAAGGGGCAGTGTGGCAAGGCTGAGAGCCAGTCTTTGGCACAAAGTCACACAAACAGGCTCACCCTAGCCTATGCAGGTTTAACAGCACTACTTAACACCTGGCATCATGGTGCTGGCTTGTATCCCTCTGGTCCATTCACTGCACACAGCAGCCACTCCCCTTTGCAGCCCCTTAGCACCCAACTCTGTTCCCCACGTCTGAGAAAGCTTAGATGGGAACTGCAGAGATTAACCAGATTGTCATGTTCTGAACAGGGAAATAGCAGAGTATGTGTTACCCTGTAATCTCTTACACTTCATTTAAAGGCATAACAAAATTGCCAGTGTTCAATGTGAGCTTTCAATTGTGACTCTAAATTTGGACTTTGAGCTGAATAACTTTTCAATTATTACTTTGCATGAATACAAGTTTTATGTATGAAATAGAAAGTACACTGCAGTATTACCATCCCCAAGCCTTAAGTGTTCATGAGTCAGACCTCCCATGAGCAATGACTAATCTAGAAACCAGTATGTTTTTTCCTCTATGTATATAACTAATTCGGTGTTTTCATCTACCTTTTGAATTATCAGGAAATCAGTCGGGACACAACATGTTTCTACCTTTGGCTTTTACACTGGGCAGAAAATTACCAGAGGGGTTCTGCACTGGCTGAGATCCCAAACAGCTGGGATGTGAGAGGCTCCAAGGACTCAGTAAAGGTAATTTGAACATCTATGCTGACCTCCCAGTCTTTCAGTTTTTCCTAGCCAGATGGCTTGGATGTGGACAGGCAAGAGGGGTCCTTAAGAGCTTGGAGCTATTTTAACTCCAGGGCACCAGGAGACTCAGTGGGGCACACTGGCCAGTAATTGTTCAGGCTGTGAAAGGCAAGACTAACGGGGGTGCAGGGGTAAAGCCGCTGCAGCTCCTGAACTCTTCATGGACAGAGCCTTGGCAGTTACCAAGTGAAGAGTCAGCCACAGTGGGACCTGAAGAAGCCTTTCAAATTCCAAAATCTCAGTGGAGGTAATCCGAAAACCAGCCTACTGAAGAAGGCAGCCTTTCCTGCAGAAGCCTGTCCTGTAAGACACGTCAAGTTCACTACTACCACCAGTTGAAATTGTTACAAAGTTTAGGAGAGTACAGATAACAGATTCCCCTAGAACAACACAAAAAGCAGAATATTTTTGGTTGTTTTGTGAGAGAAATTGAAGACATCAGAGAATCCTGCTACGACTTAGATGTCTTGATAAAAGAAACAAATTACCTGATCTCATTCACAGCACCAGCTATTTATCAGATAGGAGTAACCATTTCAAAAACAAGACCTTGTCAAAGAGAAGTTATTTGCCTACGTCTCTATATCTAGCAGGAGAATAAAAGTTGTTCCAATACTACTGGGCAACCCTCACTCTTCAGGTTTATGCTGAAGAGCTATTACTTACAATGGACATTACTGCCACTAAAAGTGACATCATGGTCAAATAGATAAATAATGATAAATATATAACTTTCATTTGTGGACAAGCTTAGTTTAGAATGAGAATGCTTTTTCCTATTTAAAATTCAGAAAACACGATGTAAGAGGAAACTAAAGCAATACTTTATACTGATAAAGAGTCCAACTGCTTTACTAGGGACTAAATCTCCTTTGAGGTGAAGATTCAGTCCTAGGGATAGTCCAAACAATAGAGAGAATGTTCTACCCATGTTCATAAAGTCTACTCATATACTCAAATACAGACACCTCAAAAAAACATGGAAAAAATACCCTCTTTTTATCCTGAAAACTTTGCCTGAAAGACACAGGGAAGGGGATTAAAGAGGAAGTGTTAAATAAATCCTCCAAGATGTTTCATTGTTTCACTAACTGCAGAATTGAAGTCTTATTATGACAGTCAGAGAGTGTTCACACTAATGACAGTACAAGTTTTAGGGGACAACGGGGGTTTAGATTATTTTAAGGAAGCAGTTTATCCAAAATGCCAAATCTATTTTGCAGCAATGCTTGGCTTTGTCATCAGTCAACTTTAATAATGTAAGAAATTTAAACTAAAACATCAGTCTTGATGATATTCAGAAAGTGAACACTCTGAAGTTTCTTAGATTTATGATCTTAGTCAAAGATGAAGCCAAATGTGCTGTAATATATTTTACTCTGAATTGTATTCTCAATTCTAAGTAAATTTTTCAGTCTAAGCATCTTCCCCTTCCTTTCTCCCATATTCTGCCTGAAAGCTTATGGAAATAAAACATTTGAAAGATCAGGGGTCATCTTCTTCCATGTCTTCTATGTGAAGTGCACATACCCACACAGTTTCAATAGCAGGGCTGTTATTTAAATATACCTTTCTTCAGAAGTTAAAGATAAATGGATATGAAAGTAAATAATGTTTACTGACACAAACCTGAACAATGGACTAAGGAAATAACCTTGAAAGCATAAACAGCCATAGAAAAAATTTGTTATGGTGAGCATTTTTTCCCTGGTGACAAGCTTTTTATTCCAGTTAGATTCCTCATATACTTTCTGCAAGTCATACATTATGACTTTCTCCCCTAGATCATGTTCTGTTTCATGCTCTCTTTGATTTCCATCCTTTCCACTGTGACAAAATCCCTTTGACATTACTCTATTGTTTTGTAGCTAATATATTAATCCATGGTGCCTTTATTTGCATAAGTTTAATCAAATCCAAGAATTACAATGAAGCAGCAGGAGACTTAAGACATTTCTTTGAAAGTAATTGGCACACAGAGAATCTCCCTAGTCTGAAACCAACTTCCTGGCTAGAAAAAAAACCCAACTGATTCTTTTTTTCCTAACAGAATTCTTTTTCCTATACAAGGCAATGTTTCTTCCATATGGATTTCAATTCCAGTACATTCCTGGTGGAGCTATCCAACTTCTACATGGCAGGAACTGACAAAGTATTAAGGGAAGCATTTGTAAAATGCTATAGCTGCAGCACAAACTGTTTCCACCACCAAAATGAATTGTCTTGCACTTTGGTTTTAGTTGTTGAAGCTGCAGCTTTTGACAAGACAATAAATATTCTTAGGAGTATTGTTCCATGTGCTGACACACAGAAATACCCCAAGTGTTGAAGTATATCCCAGTATTTGAGCTGCTTGTGGAAACAACATCCATTAATACTCTAAAAAGTAGGGTTTGCTGTTGTTTAAACACGTCCCTTACAAATCGGTTGGTTAAAGATATAATGACTACTAGAAAATGACTAAAAATATTGTGTATTTTATACACATGTACATACAAAAGCACACAAAAAATAATATAATATAGCCAAGATATCATTAGCCAGGAATAATTCTTACACTCTTTCACAGAAGTTAGGCCTTTATACACAAAATTAGACACATTAAATGACGTACACAAACTCTGCAAAGCAATCCACAGTGAGGCATTTTCCTCCCCAGCACCCACCCCACGTCCCCAGCAGGAAGCTGGGCAGCCTGGAGGCTGTACCCTCGGACCAGCCCATGGCATTGGCCCCTGGGTTCAGCAGACACGTGGCAGGCAGGGCTGGGGGCACCGGGGAGCAGTGCTCCTGCCGTGGCACTGGGGCAGGCTCTGTCAGACTCAGGGGACTGAAATGGAATCCTGGGCCATGGGCAGGCTGTGGAAAGTCCTGGCCAGGGGTTTGCAAAGAATTGCTGAAACCAGGCACACACTCAAACATATCTGCAAAAGTATGGCAGTTTCTGAAATGTGAGACAACTGCTGAAACCATGAACCCTGTCAGTATTTTGAAACATTCTAAACTAAAGCTTTCTAAATAGCACCTGACTTTCCCTCTCAGCCACAGTACACTTCTGGAAAGCCATACCTCCCCCCAGCAGGGTCACACTAGAGTATAGCAGTGGCAAGCCATGCATGACTGAGTAATTAAATTCCAGGTGCTGTTGTTGAGCAGACTGAAACCAAAAACGATTTTTCAGAGGTTTCAATTGTTCAAAAGTTATAAATATATTAGCATTTATAATGAAACAATACAGTGCCAGGAGAAAATGCATACTCCTTGACTGGAACTTGACTGAATGATACCAATTGCTCCTCAGTTCAAATCTGTATGTCTGGCAGTAAATATTGAGGCGTGCAAAAGCTGGTGTCTTAGTTTATTTGCAATTTGTGATTTATGTTTTGTTTGAAAATGGCACAGTAGGAGAACAAGGAAGAAGTTATTCTGATCAACTCATCACAAGTCAGGCAGACCCTTGAGAGGGTCTAACCCCACAAACTACTGAACACACTAAGGTGAGAGAAACTTCTCTGGTGGCAGACAGAAATAGGCTGAGGGCAAAATTGTAGTTTCTCTGAGCGAACCAGGGAACATGCTTGTAAATGGAACAAACCCAGAGTCAAAAGAAGGCAGAAAGAAGGAAATTTTCTCAAGATCAGAGACAGAGCTCTATATATTTTGTTGCAACCATGGAAGCCAGAGAAAGTTCCTCACCTATGAATTCAGACATGAAGGAAAATAAAACCTCTACCAGGAGTGAGCAGAGCAGAGAATGGATCTGTTTCAAAACCTTTGTTTTAAACTTTTCCACTCAACAGATGCAATCTGTCTTTCACATAATATATTTCACCCTTGAAGTTCAGATACCTGTATTTGATAACTTTTAATATATTTACTTTAAATTAAAGCTGAAACAGACTTCTGGCTACTGCTAAAGTCCTACATCAGTATACTGGACAACTGAATATTCAGCAAGCAAGACAAAGATAAGCTGTCTTCTAACAGATGAGTTTTGCTAAGTGTATGTACCGCTAGGGAATTCTGAACAGTGGTGAGCTAATAAGAGAATCTCACCAGTCTGTGTTCTGAGAGTACTGGTCTCTTCAGGGGTCATGAAGAATCAGTTCCTTTTAATCCAAAGTGCTAAGAAGTTCAAAGCTTGAAATTTTATACTTGTCATCTTCTGTAGCTTTGGCTGTTCTTTATACAAATGTGTCATTTTGTGCTCCAGCTGTAGCTTCCATATACTAAGGTCTTTATGGACTTGCGACTCTGAACTAAGATGCGCGCCTTAATTTTTAAATTTCACCTCAGGATATATAAAAATACATTTACTTCATGAAGACTTTTAAAAGTAACAATAACCCTTGCTGAACAAAATGGGCAAGTCAAATCTTATGTATGCAATGTTTTAAAATATTTTTTCATGCGCCACTTAAGTATTTTGTGGTTTTGCTAGCAGGTGCAACTGATGACTTCAGATTCCAACTTTTACTGCATAAAAGTCATTGTTCTGTTTCAAAACTTGTTCTAGGGAAGTAAAATTATGCCCCTTTACACGTAATATTTAACCCACTGAATATTTTTTAGAATCTACTGGACTATAACCTAAATAGCAATTACAAGACTAAAAATATGATCAAAGGTGGGCATAAAATTCAAAATATGTAATGAGATTCCCTGAGATTCCATGATTCCTTCAGATCCCTAACACTCCCACAAGCTACAAATTACGTAGCTACTATATTTTTGTGTGAATAGAACAATTTGTATTCAGAATTAGTTTAACAAATAATACTGATTCATCAAAAATAGAAATCCTCTGAAAGCTTAAATATTGTCTTGTCTACGAATCTGTATCAATTAAAATATCTAAATGTCTTATTTCTTTGTTATGCAACAAGATTAAGTAAGAGTTTGCCATTTCAGGGACTTCATTAATAGTGCTTACTGCTTATCTATCATTTTGTTCACATAGCACCTGTAGGACAAGATTGCACTCAAAACAATTAAAACAGACTGAAATATGACATCAAATCTCCCTATGAATATGGAATTGTTAAGTTCTTCTCCAGCAAGTGTCTGAAAAAGTAGAACAAAATATAAACCAAACCAGCTTATTGAAGTGTTTTTTCTGCAAAGGGGCTTCAGTCAGGTTTCATTTATTTTTCCAGCCGTGTTTCTTCTCATCTGAAAGCTGAAAATGTGCCCAATTCTGCAGCTGCAGTCACAATGGTAAATATTTTTGTACAGAACTCATTCTGCTCATCTGTAAGTGATGCATAGCATATATGTAATTTAATTCTCTTTCGTGGATGCTTAAATGTAGAGATTGAACTCAAGAAAGGTAGTCACAGAGGCCCAAGCTTTATTTGCTTAATAAAAAGTGCATGTCTTTTGATTTGGATCTTTGCTGTTTCCCATCAGCTATCCCTGTCCACACTCAGACATTCGTGTCTGTTAGCCAGACTGTGGCAGGATGATATCCTTCAATAATTTAGTCACAATCTTCAAGGCTACCTACAGTGGCAGACACCACAGGATAAATGACAAGAGGCATCTAAGCCTCCCAACCTTTTATCTATCGACCCATCAGCTGTTGGATTGCCTGAAAAGTGGGAATTCAAACAGTCCCTGTGTGACATCATGACTTCTCTGACTCCTGGCTTCCATGTAGCTGTAACAGGAACCAGAGAAAACTTGAAGTGTGCCTTCAATACACAGTCTGAGATGAAAGGGGTATTACACTGTCCTTTTATCTAGCACCAGGACTATTTAATAGACGTATTATATAGCATTGGCAAAACACATAGGTTTTCATAGGTTTTATCTGCCAAACCACAGACTTTAATCCATATGGCTTATCCTAGCCACAGAGAAGAGAAACACTATGCAGAGCCAGCATGGATACAGCCAAAGTATGGATGAGAAAAATTTGCCAGACATGCAGCAATAGCAGCATCACAAAAAATCAGAAAACACACACTCCAGAGCAGCAGGTGTGAATGGAGAGTGGTAGACCTTTTAAATAAGGTTGCTAAGTCTGCACAAGCAACAAGTCAAGTTTTGCCACAGTATTCTAACAGAGTTTTATATGCCTTAGGCATGTCAGTTATGTGCCACCCTCTCTCTGTAGCTGGGTCAGTAGAGATCTGTAGAAAATGGAATGTTGATTACACAAAGCTCCTAGAATTATGTAAAACTTCTTCAATAAAGACTTTATTCAATCTTTAGCTAAAACATGGCTCATATTCTTTCCAGCATTCCTATCCTCCCCCCATGAATTATTTCAGAGATTTAAACTCTTGGATTTTACCATGTACCTTATGAAATCCATTGAACTTTCAAAATAAATATTTCATTTCAAATTAGGAAATTTAAATGCTTTTTAAAGCACTTATCTTCTCCAGCCTCTCATTTGGACAAGATGCTAAGTGTGAGGAGTAAAGGAGAAGAACTTAAGAAGATTAAACTGCAGAAGATCACCTGATCTTTTAAGGTTATTCCTTAAAAAAGGACTCCTCAACTTCTGCTTCAATTTCTCATTCAAACTGCAAAAAAGAAAGTTCATTTCAATTTTTCCATCCTTCCGCAAAGACTTGAGTCAGTTTATCCTAGCTGTCCTTCAAAAGTCTTCATAGGAAAAAAAAGGGAAAAAACCTGCTCTATGGTCTTTGTGTCTAACATCTATACATAGGATTCAGTGTCTTCAACTTAAACAAAGTATTAATTTTTCTTACCAATAATGTGTGAAGATAGGATGCAGCCTACTATTTAGAATTATCAGTTCTCTGAGCAGCAGGAGTAGGTCTATAGGATTCCTTAGCCTTCTGGATGCATGGCTTTGAGCCCACTTTCAAAAACCCAAGGTGTCAACATAAGACAAACTTTCAGGGTTTTGAAGTTCATTCAGCGTGCTTATGGCCTCATTAAACACTGTCCTCAAGTCCAAAAAGGAATTCTTCCTTAAAATAGAAACAAAACAAAAAAAAAAATATAAACAAAACAAAATTTAAAATCCCCACAAAACAAAAGAACCCCACACAACAAATACCACCCAACAAAAGAAAAGACAACACCTGTCTAATCTTAAATATCACAGCAGTTCCTCCCAATGAACTTTTTCAAGGGAAAATGATATTTGCCCTCCTTCTATAGTCTGCTTTATCCTGTTAGGTTACAACAAATTTGCAGAGAGTCTTCTTCAATGAAAGCTCAGCAAATTCAGTGCTCCAAACGGGATACACTTTCCAATTAAGGATTAGCATACTTAACATGAGGTTGTCAATTTCAATTGGCATGACTCAAACTGAAATGGCAACCCACTTGCCATCTGCTTTGTACAGATCTAGTCTGGAAAGCAGCAATGAAAGGCTGCTACCATAGAAACTGTACCACAGAGAGTAAATGTTACCTAGAGATCTCTTAAATTCTTACCGGGTATTGTACCAGTGACTCGGCACTTTGGGTTTGCTCCCTTAAACAGAGACAAGTTTAGAGAAGAGTTAATCTGAAATGCAGTACACTGAGGCAGCTAAGTTTTAGAAGAAAGAGGCCTGAAATAAAAACATTCTGACTGATGAGTCCAGAGGCAAAAAATTAATACATTGTTAATATATTTTACAAAAACTAAACAGGCCAAAAGGATATGTTGGACTATTTTAAATGGGGAATTCAACCCTTAGTAAGTCCTATTTTATATGATCTCCATTTAAATGGATTACAAGTATAATTCATAAGAAAGAACTGCCAACATTTCTGCTAGGAAAGGCTGTTTGTACCTATTGTGATATATTGCACAGTTCATAATCATAGAATCACTAAGGGTGGAAAAGACCCCTAAGATCATCAGGTCCAACTGTTAACCCAGCACTGCCCTGTTTACCACTAAATCATATCCCCAAGTGCTACATCCACATGCCAAGTACACTAACCTTGGCCAAAACTCATTTTGTTCAAGATGACTGACTAGAGCCCCAGTGCTGAATCATCCACATCACAGTGTTCAACACCTGGAAAGACCAGAGCTTTGAAAGGATGTTAAAAACTACTGGATATGAAAGAAATTTAGATTGGAAGGTAAGGTTTCATATATTTTAGATACTGGGGAATGAGGAATAAAGCAAAGCCGTTGCATGACTTAGAAAAGCAGACAGACTTTAATCAAGAACTATGCTGTGCAGTACAAGAGCACAGAATGTGCACAACTAGTCCTAAGGGCCTAGGGTCCTTTCCAGCATTGTCTGAGCTAAAGCCTGCAACAAAGCAGCATTCACAAATATTCTCAGAAGATTCAAGATAATGTGCCCCAGAGGCATTGTTAGTGTCTGGTCAGCAGGCTCAAGCTGTATGAAGCCAGATGGGTTTGTGAACTCCACATGAGAAAACTTGACAGTGACTCTTTGAATTCAGTATTGCAACAGAAAAGTCATACCCAGAGTTAAACTCAGTTTATCTGGAGGAGTTCTTCAGTCATCCCAGGTCCTACGGGATTTTTTTTAAATCCCGTTTTTTTAAGATTACAGTTTTGATGCAAGATATTTTTATTCGTATTTTTGGTACAAAGCCTGACCTCTCAAAGCAGGCGGGTGAGGAGACAATCCTCTTGCAGTTGTTGTTCGCCCTTCGGCCACAAGATAGCGCTGTTTTCCAAGTCTTACTGAGACTCGGGGCGGGGCCGGAGCCATTGCCATGAGACCTGCCGGCTCTGCGGCGGGGTTGGGCATGGGAAGTGATGCTGTTCATACAATCTCTGCCTTCCAACCCCCTCAATATGTTTTGGTATCTGTCAGAGCAGTTTCTCACAGTTCATTGCAGCGGACAAGTAGTTAAAAAGGAAAGCCTTTCCTTAAATACTTTGAAAGTAAGCTCAGAGAAACATGCTCACCATGAAATATTTTTGTCCTTTCCAGTGTTCTTACTGCTCGCTTTTAGTCTTATGTTCAGGATTTCTCTGAAAAGTTCAGTCACAAACTCTGCTTTAACAAAAACTGTAGAAATAAAAGTATCAGAAAGATTTTATTATAGCCAAGAGGTCAAGGTTATCAGTAAATAGCCCTGTGGATTTCCAATACAGGCAGACTCAGGAATGTAGAAAGGTGATCTCTCTTTCTTCCTTCCCTCTGTCTCTTCTGTCTTTGCCTTTTGTTTTTTGGTTTGTTTGGCTTTTTGGGGGTTTTTTTTTGTGGGGTTTTTTGGTTGGGTGGTTGGTTGGTTCGTGGGTTTTTGGGTTTTTTTGGGTTGGGTTGGTTTGGTTTGGTTTCTGGCTTTTTTGGGGTTTTTTTTATTGTCTGGTTTGGTTTTGTATCAGAAGTTTTTTTAAGTATTTATATTTATGCAAAGAGAAGTTAAAGATTTCCTTAGGGCAAGGGGTAATAAAGTGCTTAATAGGAGATATTTTTCAAAAGCATGCTGTATGTACCTACTGGGCATTTATTCTGCTCAGTTCTTAGGGAACTAAATACGCAACTCCTTCCCACACTACAGTTGTGCATTGATAAGACTGGTTGCCACAATAGCAGGCGTAGTCATACTTCCTAACTTGAGGCACAAATTCTCAAGAATCAAATTGATATTTAATAAAGACAAGCAGCTCCAATGAGAAAAATCAGCACATCAGCTTTAGATTCACATTCCACATCACCTTAGAGAGAAGGATCTCTTACTCTTCTTTCCTTTACTATGAGAAAGAAAAACAAAGCAGAGAGAGTACAGTTGTCTCACAAAGTGCATGAGCATAGGAAGCATATATTGTTTCCTCCTCTCAGATCAAGACTGAAGAGCTTAGGTAACTGTGTATGAAATTCTGGAGATCTTCTCATAGCTCTGGAGACATGATTTTCAGGATCAAGCAGTACTTACAACTGCCACACAAAATGTCCATGCAAAGATATCTGTTCCCTCTGGAACCAGAAGCTGCAAAGCCCCTTCAATGGACTTCCTCAGTATTTCCTTTAGAAACTGTTCCCTTTGCAAAAGTTATTAAACATTTTCCATACCAGGGGCTGGAACCCACAGGCCAAAGGGCTGTTCATATCTCACACTGTCTGTTTTAATGAACATAAAAACACTGTGTGCAAAATGATGAAGTACCACACAGGAGAGACTTGAGGAATCACACTCTCAGTATACTGTAGCCCAGCAACTTCAACTCTTACATGAGAAACACATTCAAATTCCCTTCCAGTTTACACTTAATTTCTCAAATTAGTGGAGATACTAAATGGGAGTAACCAACATAATCTGTGTTAACTGGATTTTAATTTTTTGTTTGGTTTTTTTTTAGCAGTTTATCTAACAAAATACTACATTTTGGCAAATAAAACATTTGACACAAAAAGAAAATCCTGTCTCTTTATTTAGATATGTAGAATCATATACTACAGAGTGTAAGGGTGGTTTTTTTGAGTCATGACCACTCAAATAAATAGAAATTATCTGACTTGAATCAAATAATTTCACAGAAAATTTTCACACCACATTTAATTACCTGTACAAAATAATTTCATTACATAGTCTTTGTAAAAGAAACAATACTGTTATATATAAAGAAATTAAGACATATTGAAGCAAATTAAATTATGGTTGAACTGAATTTTTTGTTTAAATTACTATTTTAATTATAATATAATTGCCTATTAAATAAAACCTTACTAAATATGAAGAAAACCCACACAGTGAAAGGATGTTTTCTACTCATTCTAAACTGAAGTCTCAGTGAAAGAATAAAAGAGAAGTCAGATTTTTATTTGTAGTGTTTATACATTGCTAAGGAAACCACATACAACAAGCTACACGAAGAACATTTCCAAGATCAAGTTTATGATTATACAAATACATATAAATATATTTACAGAGCATTCCAAAATGCTTCTTTTTGCATTAATCTAATCCAGTGGATTGCTTGAATTTACAACAAAGAAATCTGTTTATTCTGTAACCACACTAAAAAAAATAAAATTTCACAGGCCTTTTCTTTCACATTTCTAGTTTAAAAATCTTTTGTTATGTATCTCAAGTCTTAAAGTGTTAGTTGACCCTACTGCAGAGGAAAAGGGCAGCACATGGAGAGTTAATCCGTTTTCCATCTGAGACACAAGTGACTGCATAATTAGTTACACCCATGCTTTCACTGGTGCATGTGCTTGGAAACAACTTGCTCTCCTATTTCACCAATGAAAGGCTTCCACATTAATTTATAATGTGAACAAGTATGTGTGAGAGTGAAAGAGTGTGTGTGAGTATGATCAGTCATTTCTCCATGCTAGATTTGTTACACGTGCAATAGTGAATAGATATTTGCTATTTGTTATCTTTTCTTTTAATGTTTGTGCTTTACATTAAAATACATTTTAGTGTTTACATTTACGTTTTATTTCTTTTGTTTTGTGTTGCAGCTTATAATTTTTTAAGTTTAGGTTAGCAACAGGAAAAAAAAGCCATTCAGAAATCTACACAAGCTGTCATTTTTTTACCAAACATTTACTTTTGTGATACTAAGTTGTTCATAACAGCAAGCTAAAGACAGAACCAAGCTAGGTGAACTACTGAAAACAACAGTTTCACAATATTTTGAAGATGCAATTTCCTAAGGTAGTAGCACAATGGGTTTAAGTAGTGTCTGTCTTGAAACAATTTCTTTGAAATAAGTGCAAAATGTCAGATCTGGGAAAGTCACAAGCACGAAAGGACCAAGATATTCCAGGGAAGAAGCAAACAATAAATATCCTTCATGTTCCTGCCATACAATAGTTGTTGATTGTTTATAGTTATTTCTTACTCTTTAAATGTCAGCTCTTTGGAAAGAACTGCAACTACCACAATAGAGCTAGACCTGTCATGGAGTACCATTATCAATTCTGAATAAACAACAACTGCTAAGCAAACTAAGCATGAACTCCCTCTCCACAGTTGTATCAATCAAACTGACAGCATGTAGCTATGAGAAATTTTGCCTCTCTGTCTGCAAGGAAAGAGAACAGGTACTAATTTCCAAGGATCCCTATACCTGATTTGTATCAGCAGCAATGGAATATTTAAATGGATATTCTTTGTTACTCAAAAGTTACAAATTGTCACTGAACCTTGTAATCGACTTTCACCAACTGACTACAATGCTCTACAAAGAAAGAGGATACAGTATATTTTTAGTTACTACCATGCCACTTCTGGTTTTTTTCTTCTTAAAACCCAATTGCAGTGTGTGCAAATTTTTTTATTCTTCTTGTTCATTTTCTTTCTAATATCCGTTCATCTATTTCCATAAAACACTTCACTTTTTCTCTTTTACTTATTTGTAATTTAAATTTCTTTATTAAATGTAAAAAATCATTTAATATTACTTGATAATCTGGTCTGGGTTCAGATATTAATCATTTTGCCCTGAACCAATTTATTTTCACTTTTGGCATTGCATGTTCTGATACTACTGTTTCATTAAAAGTCTTGGCTCCAACAAAATACAGAAACTCTTCTCCTTTCCATTTCCCAGTGGGTGATTTTGTTATGATCTGATGTCATCAGTGGATGTTAGACATTACAGTCCTAACCATGCAACTCTTTCACCTTCTCCAGGCTTGAGGCTCTTCACTAAACATCAGAGTATCATCTCTGGGCTCAGGCCCCTTAAAGATAGGCACAGTATTTCTGCAATGCAGAAGCTGTGGTTGCACTTCTGTCTTAAGGAGTTCCCACCATAGCACATCTATGTTGTGCCAGTTCAGCTGTTGTAGAGAGAGCTATTCACTGAGCCAAAAAAAATGAATGAGTCCATGCATCTATCTATTGATCTGTATTTACAGAGAGAGAGAGAGATACCCATGCATATACACACACTGATATGATGCAGAGAGGCAGATCCTCCTTAAAAGAGCATTGTTTCCAAGGCAAACATCACTGCATCTTAAATCATTTAGGATGTGGATCATAGCAACATTCACACAACCAGACCTGTGGAGACACTGAGGCACAGTGTGGCACACACCTATTCCAAGTTTAGGCTGAAGTTTAGTCTCAGAAAAATACGTTTGGAAATATGGTTCTATAGATCACCTTATCTGATAAATATTTATTGCATAAATTAGACCTACTACCCTCCTTATTGAGCCAACATATACTTGAAAATAGTTCTACTGGGAAAGGGCTAATCTTGCAAACTTCTACAGGCTTTTGCATCTGAGAATCCTGTTGGAATCAATGAGAGTATTCATAGTAAAATTAAATGCATGCAAAAAGTTCTTTACTACAGAAAAATGGCATTCCAAAGTAGACTTAAACCATTTTGCTTAATTCATGAACCGAGTGCTGTGGTTAAACTGTTTCTATGATTTTCCTAATAACTGTGTGGACAAACAAGGCCTCTATTTTGTAACTTTTGGTGTGCAGCACTCGGCCTCTGCACAATGGGGAAGCTTTCTGCAAGTCTGTGGTCCAGCTGCCCACTACAGTTTTCGTGAGCGAGTCGTGATATTCTGTCGTATTCCATTACACAGCCCTGGCTCAGCCAAACTCATTTCTGTCAATATTAACCACCCAAAGAGATCTAGAGAAATTATATGCACTTCAGCAGACAAATCACTGTGCCTCATGGAAGCCTCTTCCTACAGGAAAAGCTGTGATTCCCAAGCAAAACTATTACGGTTAATGCCACTTAGCTATTTCTTCATTTTCTTTTTAAGACAACATTGAAGAGAAAAAATAATTGCCTTTCAAATATGTTTATTTACTCAAGGAATATTTTACAGCCCTGTCCACTATCAGCACATGCAGAACTATTTTGTCAGGCTGTATATTGGCAATTGAAATCTCACACCGTAGCACTGAGTCACAAATTTGGAATAATGTTCTTTTTCATTTTTATCCTTTGAAAAGTACGATTTCAGAAAGCTTTCTTTTAAGTGAAGTGACAGAAATAAAAAGCATTCCAGTGGCAGTTTCATTCCACTTTTAAGGGAAAAATGCTTTAGGAAGTAGCATGTTGTCTGCAGGATGCAGCTTGCCAAGGTCAGTCATCTCAGAGTCTGCTCCTGCCCTGGTCTGAGGAGGCCCCAGGAAAATTCTGTGCCACAGGTAGGGCCCACACTGGTAGGAGAGCCTGCTCCTGGCTGCTCCTCTATGGATGTGAGGAGCACCTTGGAGAAGTGTCTGGCCAGACTGCACATGTAATAATCTGCAGATTCACAAATCAGCTGTAAATCAAATGCCTCAGGGACAAGTCGTGGTGCTTAGAGGAAGAATTTCCTCCTCCATAGGAATATGATTCAGAGGGAATAATAGATTTTGGGGGTTTGCTTCTTCCTGCAAGGCAGCTTAGCCAGGTTCAACCAGTTTTAATCAAAATGTCCTTAGCAGCAGCAGCATTATTTCCAGTTGAAGGCTGATGTTTAGTTTGCACATGGATGGCTGCTGAGCTGAAGTCTAGCACTGGAAGCCTGAAGTCCCTGCTCAGGCACTAACACACACACAAAACATACAGAGCCCCAGAGATTTTAGGTAAGTAGTGTTGACCAAGAAATACTTTGCAGGACAAAAGGAAATTAGTTTAACACCCTTTACATATCTTTCCAAACAATTGCTTAATTTACACTACTTATAATACTTAAAAAGGACAAAATAGTCCTCATGAAAATTTGGCCTCAGCTTTGCAGAGCTTTTGTCTTCTACTGTTCCCCACTCATATCTTCCAGTTATTCCAATGATAGTGAAGTTGTATTTAATGTGCAATAATAGTAATGTATATATTTTTCTTCTCTGTGTTATGAAAGTTTAAAAAATAATCAAATATAATTTCTTTATTTTTGTTGATGTTCTCTATTTCTCTTGCAGTTTATACTGGAAAAGGATCGAATACAAAAATCTAAATAAAAATACTCAAGATAACAAAAATCTTTGCTTCATTAATATTCTGAATTTCTCTTTCCACAGCTGCAACCAGAATTTTTAATCCCAGAGAGCTATTTCAGTACAAAGTGCAGTAATTAGCTCATAAATGATCAGAAACAGATCCATGCCCGGTGTTTTAGCCTTTAAAATAACAAGGAAGAAGTGAGGTTTTTAAATACCATTTTTGCAAGCCTGCTGAGAAAAGATTTTTTGCTTATTTTTAAGGGCAAAATTCCCTTACTCTGTGGCTTGTCTGTTTATGCTATTTTAAAAAGTTCAGGGAAATGGTAATGTGTGAAATAAAACTTACTAGGAAAGCTATTTCACTAAAATGCATATTTAAATTTGATCTGTTTACTATCTTTTACTCCCCCTCAACTGAAACCAGACAGTCAACCCAGCTCTGCTGTAATTTGAATTAAAAACAATTTAAAAGAGTCTTTCCATATACTGAGAAATGGTTCACATGACACATGCACATAAAACATGTCAAAAGAAAAACAGAGCTGTGGCACTGAGCAAACAGCTAGAAAATGCAGAAATAGATTAATCTGAAAAAAATCGTTTCACCTCCCTTTTCAATAGGCATTAATAGAGTGTTTAAGTACTTGATAATATGTTATTCCTCCCTAGTCCTTCCTCAGCATGCTGTGCCGTGCTGTGGGGACCAGCAGAGCGTGTCACTCGGTCTCTTCTCCCCAGACTGTTCCAGCCCCTGGTCCCACACGGGCAGATAATTGATTCTCAGGCTTGCTCTCATTTCAGATTCTCCTTCCAGTATCATTAAGCTCCCTTCTCTCATCACCTTTCCCACCAGATCTTTTGTCTCAAACAAATAAAAATTAAGGAACTTCCCTGAACTGCTTGACAGCAGAGTGAGACAGAAAGCTCCCAATTCCAATGTCTGGACTCAGCTGACCATTCCAGATCATTGCTTGAGCCAATTTTGCAGTTTGACCAGATTTGGCATGGATCAACTTTTTCCAGTCATATTTCATTTCCTTTGAGATCTGTTCATTTCAATTTGTTCAAGAAACTGAGTTAAAATGCAAGAGTTTGAAAAGTAGTAGATATAAATTTATGAACTACACTATACGCACAGTTGTTATTATAGTTGCTTTCAGTATGAATTAAAGGTATTTTTATCTTCAGACTGCAAAAGGAAAAACAATTCCTATCATTTAAGTAGTCATGCAGAGTATCTAGGTTTCTTTCCACACCTCAAGTCTGACTTGATGCCTAAAGTCAGAGAATTATGTTTTATTCCTACATCCATTTCAGCAACAGCACTTTGGGTACTGAAATATTTTGAGAATTATTTTGCTGGGACTGTTTAGCAAATCATTCCTCATGTACTTTGTAAGAGATTCTTAGTTAAATAAATTATTAAAAAAGTAGTCTACACAGTAATAGAGCAGTAAAGAAAGTTCCCAAAAGAACCAAGCAAAATGTAAAATATTAAATATATGTAGCATTATAAACTTAGATATTGAAGATTATTTTGGCTCTTACTGATCTGTGATTTCCTTTTACATCTTTTAGAAATGCTGAAACTCTTTGAAGGTCTTTTTTTAAGGTCAAGCTCAGATTGTGAACCCTCCCTTAAGACCATGCTGTAATATGTTCTTGGTTATTTCACAAAGCTATCATCTTCTGAGTTTCATTCTTCAGTTCACATATTGCTACATGGCCTTATTTCTTTGTGATGACATTACAATTATTCATGTTGTTAAAATGACAGATTTCTCATAAAGTCTTCTGATATTTACCTCCCAAATGTCTTTTCTGAAATTCAACCTATTTAGCAGAAATTACTCTGAAAAATACGTACACCTAAATAAAGCCTAGTCCACTCTTATTTCCTAGGAAGTACATTCATAATTGGCCACATAGCATCACTCTGATAGGAAAACTTTAAAAGCCATGTAGCACAGAGAAAGGTAAAGAAGGAAGAGGATACACTCTTTATTCTTCCAAGTTGCACCACAATATTCATAGCAACCACAGCATGCCTGCTGATTCCACAGCCCTTTCACAAAATAACATAAGCAGAGGCAATGCAGAAGATGTTGGGCATTGAACTGCCTTATTATTTACTAGCTCAAATTAGATGTTTTGATGGTTAAAATTACATAGCCTATAGAGCTCTTCTATGAAGTTAGTGTATGACCCTGATTGCTCACTGATTATCACAATACCCCCTATCCTGAAAGCCATCTCTACTCCAGAAGGCTTCCATCTATTCAAGAACACCTAATTTCATATAATGTTTGTTATCCCAAGCTTCCATTGACATCACTGCAAAGGTGGGCCTTTGTTTTAGCATTTAAATGTGTGTAAGAGCATAGATTTTTTCCCCCTATTCCAAGAGCCTAGTCCTACATAGATATAGGATGATATTAACTATATCTCAGCAAGTAGCTACTGTATTATTATGACCATTTTAAGGTTAAATATATTCAAGTTGTATTTGTAGAGTGCCAAAAGCCTGTAAAGTCACTTGGATACAGAGATGCATCATCATTCCAGCAATGCACAAGCCTGAAGGAACTGAAGCATATACACAGTCTTTAAGTCCATAGGAAGTCCCATTGATGTTCTGAGGAAAAAAAGCTTCTGAAATCCAAGTTGCTATAATGAAGCCTGTCACAGCCAGGCACCCTGTGGAAATAAGACCTGGCACAGCCATTCATCCCATTCCCATTCATCACATGGCTTTTCATTTCAGGCAGTGTGGATGAAATGGAGCCCAGTGCTCCAGTGACAGGTAAACCTCCTGCCCTCTCTCAGTTGTCACAACTTTGTCCATAAGCCCCAGCACACACGTGTGTTCTATAGTGACTCTCTGGCCTTAGCATAGAAATAGACCCTAGACACAAATACCACTAAAAGAAAAGATGGAAGGCAATTATCTTATGCCAAGGATGAATTGGACTGCTAACTTGCTCTCATGTGTTAACTGTGGAAAATTATTACCAGTTTTGACTTCTCCCATCTGTTCTACTCTAAGCTTGCCGAAAGGCTGATATTCTGACAGCAATCTGAAGCACAGTTTTGCCAAATGTTTCTTTTTGAAAGTCCATGTTCCATATGTTCTTATTATGCTTCTTTTTATTGCTGTGAAAGTACACAACTAACTAGGAAGGAAAAAAGTTTGCTGTTTTCCACAATTATATCAATTTTTTAAAACAAGTTTATAGATCATTCAAATACTCTTCTCTCTTTTCCATGAGATACATCCTTGTGTTATCATGTGCATATTCCTGTTATTTATACTGATTGTCTCTTAATATACTTTATGTTTGATATATATCACATACAGTCTCTACAAAAAAAGTTAATTCTTAGAACAAGTATGCAGTAGAACAGGAGCACAGGGTCAAAGTTCATCTTCTCTTTCACGTAAGAGTCCTAAATATGTGTTGACATAATTTAAGAAGAAATACATTGCTTACACAAGGAAACTCTTTCTACTGGTATTCCTAAAATAGCAGTTGCTTTTTATCACAAGAGTATAAAAAGCACAAAATCTTGAATTCAGGCCTCATTATAACCATGCAATCCTATGTAATAGAAAGAATGATCATAAAATCTATGCTGCAGTTGATACATTAGTACTGATTTTATATCCACTGAGTTCTCAGTAACATGGGGTAAATCTCTATCATCTACATCAAAATAAACCAGAAGCAACTGAATAAACCACCAGAGGAAACCACAGGAGTTTCATATCCATTTATAACAGTCTGACTTGAAATCCAAGAGAAGTCAGTAATCAAAAATAAAACTGTTGGAAAAGCGTTACATGATGCTGATGATACCAGGTGCAAAACAAGCTTTATCACTAAAGACCGTGGCATTGGTATGTTACATTTGCTCATCTGATTGGTTAAGAAACAAAATTTTTCAGCTCACAAGTCCTTCTTTAAGTCTGAAATAGAAGTATGAGCCTTCAAAGCGGAGAAGAACAGAATTATCTTGGTGGGCAGGGACTCTGATTATCATCTAATACAACATCCTGCCTCAAGCAGAACTACAGTCAGTACTTGATCAAGTGGGTCTGGTGTAGCCACCAAAAGGTTTGGTGTAGGCAAATCTCAAATATATCCAGAGATGTAGATCCCATAACTGGTCTGGTTCCAGTCCTCATCTTCCTGCTAGTGAGAACTTCGTAATGTCTGAGATATATTGCCCTTGCTACATAAACTGTCCTACCAAGAAGGATCTGGCCCTGTCATCTTCACAGCTACCCTTGAAACAGTTGTAAGCAGAAGTTACATGGGCCCTTAGTCTCCTTTCCACCAGAGTAACAAGCCCAGGTCTTTCAGCCTCTCTTTGGAGATGTTCTGCAGGTACCAGAGCATCTTGCTAGTCCGGGTGGATCTTCTCCTATTTCTTTATGTATGTTTTCAATGTCAGGGCCCCAAATTGAATTAAATTTTCCTGAGTGGCCTTGCCAGTGACAAGTAAAGGGGATAGCGAGTTTTTTGGACTGGGCCCATCTCCACAAAATTCAGCCTGGTGCACTGCATAATTTATTCCCAGCAAGAGCACGTTGTTTGCTCCTTCAGCCTGACATCACCTGTAACATCCCAGCCCTATTCTGCAGATCTCACAGCCAGTCACTTCCCAGTCTGCATGGGATAATTCTGTGCAGTGGAAAAGAACTTTCCACTTTTCCATGTTGAACCTTGCAAGATTTCTCCAGACACAATCCTCAGATTTATCCAGGTGTCTCCAGATGTATTGGTTTGAAAACAAACCAGTGGGAGATCACAAGTCAGGATTAAAATTAATAGCAAAAATTAGAAACAAGCAAAATAATATAAGGAAAAAGCACTGACAAAGTCAGATACAACCTGACACCCTATTAGGGTGATGACAGCAGTCCAAATGAAGTGATCCAGTTGACATGATGATCCGATAGAAGGTCCAGTCTCCAGCTGAAGGTGCGTGGTGGCTCTTGTCCTCTGGTCACCCAGCAGACAGGGCTGAGGCCAGGCAGTTCCAAGGGCAGGTTATATCCAGGAGGGAATGCCCAGCTCCTCCCTCCTGGGTGGAGCATCTCACAATAGGATGAGATAAGTCCATGAGTCATGTGGTAGCTTCTTGATGGCCCATTGTCTGCTATCAAGGGTGGGTCATTAGCAGGTGATAACAGCTAATGGCCCACAGCTGGTGGTAATAGAATACTTAAACACATCTATTGTAACCCAGGACACCAGAGTAAGATGTTGCTGGTCTCAGTCAGCTGCTTTTCCATTACTGACATGCTGAGGGTGCACTCTTTGTCACCATTCATAACGTTGCTGAAGGTCACTGAACAATGAGCCCGATGTCAAGCCCAGGTTATTACAGTCATTACTGACTACACACCAGATCTCAAGCCATGGATTACTGCACTTCAAACTTGTTGGTCCAGCTAATATTCTTCTAACAGTCCCATTATCCAGGTCATACTTCTCAGCTTACAAAGAAAAATGCTGTGGATCATGGTGTCCAAAACCTCCTGAAAGTCAAGATCTATCACATTCGCCACTCTCCTCTCATGCAAAGAACCAGTCATATAAACAGAGAAGGCAATCAGCATGGTCAAGTATAATACGCCCTGGAAATATCTGTGTTGAGTTTTTTGATTATGTCTTTGCCCTTCACCTGGGATTGAATTCCAAGAGCTGCATGACTTTCCAAAGGAATGATTTTTTTAGGGCCTCAGAATTGCTCTAACATAATAATCACCTTGACCAATTAGGTTATTGTCCTATTCCAGCTAATAGCCTTATCAATTCTCTGCTTGAAAATACGACCCTTTGCTTCACAGGTACCAATCCAATAACTTTTTCTCTCAGATGGTCTAATTATTTAATGGAATTACTAAATGCAATTATTCTCCAACTATATTTAGCTTGAAGAGTTTTACTTCAAATTCAGACTTGGAAGGAAGATTTACGTGAGTAATAAAGCCTCTTATAGCAGTATCAAGTGGGTCTAATAAAGAGATATCATTGTTTTACCAAGTTAATATTATTTATTTTATTATCACAAGTATAAAAACTATCCTATTAATACATAAATACAAAGAAGAATTAATTCACATTTTGATGCTAAGAGAATTAGTTTCCAGACTGTTAACAGGTCTTTAGGTTATTAGTTATAAATAGGCAGTCAAACTCTTTCATCATTATAATTATTGCATCAATAATATTTCAATTATTTTTAAGTAAATAGCATTTGGAGTTGCAAGCATTACAATCTTCTTTTATACTAGTAACTGAAAGCCCTCAGAGAAACTACCTGTGTTTATTTCCATTCAAAGCCTATTGTTTTCTGAGGCTTTGGTTCAACACAGAATGACCAGCTTCAAAGAGGATTTCTAGGTGTGCTTAAACTGCTCTAAACTTCTGGCCCTATCTTGCCTCCCTGTCTGGGTGCACTGTTTGGGCTGTGATGCTTCTAGCATTAACCAGTTCAGCTGATTTGTCCAAATGAAAACAGTTTGCTGTTAAGATCAGCTTCCAGTCAGATTTTAAAAAACCAACTAAATAAACAAACAAAAAACCAAACCCCAAATAAAGAAAAACAACTCCTGAAGGCAATGCCAAGGAAAAAGTAGGCAAGTGTGTCCACACTAATCTTGGGAGTAATAAAGGCTTAGAAGTCATCTCTAACACCTATGTCTCTCAAGATATTTGTGAAAATATTCTGTTAACAATAAGCTTGAAATTGATCTCACAGATAACTCTCTTTATGTTAACAGAAATCTGCACAGTGGAAAACAGCTTTCCTGAGGGGAAAGATATAAGCAATGTCAATAGCCTTCATTTGTACTTCTTCATATTTTCTTCATTTTGATTAATTCAGAGTGGCTGACTTGTTTCTCACTTCCATTTACCCGTTCTGACCTGTGTTACCCAAACTGCACACAGGACTCACAAAACTGTAGACAGAGGAAATCAGAAGCTCAGAAAACAAGGATTTCAAGATAAAATACATAACATACATATGTAACCTGGAAATGTAGATGAGCTGAAGGGCATTGTCTTAAACCAGCTAATCCATTTCTTTTATGATTGGCAATAATGCTGATTGTGATCTGATTAACGGCCAATTTCATGATGAGCACATTATTCGAATTTATAGTCATTTGTTAGTAATGTGGGATATCAGAAAGCTTTGCTCCTAATTATGCTGATGCTTTAATTGTATAGTTCTACAATGCTGATTGGAATTGCCAGTTTGTGAATGTGATTATTGCACATTAGCACTAAGTACATAGTAATGTTCTTCTAGTATGATATGAATGAGTTTTGTTCTCCCTCATGATTCTACTGTATTTAATTATTGTCAGTATATTTTTTATTAGGAGCAGATGGGCTGTTCAATAGAAGGATCCTTATATTGTGTCCCTGCACCGATCACAGTCATCCAAACTACAACCATGAGTTTGGATTGCATTGTTGAGGCTCTGCATGAAGTTACTGATTTAAATCCAATGTAACATAGCTGGTGACAGTGGGGAAATTCTGGATTTGCAAGAATTTCCAAGAACTGAAGAGCAAACAAGAAATTACTTTATTGATGCACTTACTGGTATACGTTCAGCAGACTAAAAGTTAAAGGGTAATTACAGTAAGACCCTATGCTCCAGTCTAAAGTTATAATATCAATGTTTTTCTGGAGTCAATTTCATCTGACCTTACTTTCAAAATATGTCTTTAACCTGTGCACTTAAGTTCATTGACTTCTTATCTGTACTGCCAAAATGAAAGACTGTTCAGATAGCTCCTGTGGCTGCTGGGTGACATTGCTCATACCAACCACTACAGATACTTGCTAGCACTATCCATTGCCAGTGCTACATTGGTGGTTCCATTTCACTTTTAAAATGTTTGGTACATAAGGAACCCAAACTAACTACTGAGAGTACTTAATTTCTTAGCAAATCCCAGGTAGATGTTTCCCTCAAACAGGAAAGATAAGCCATCATGACTGACAGAAGTATAACTAGGAGGACTGGCTTTCTCCATCTCATGTTTGCACCTTCTATGTATTGATATAACCATGTGACAGGTCTACTTGTGAAACCAACAGAAGCGGCCTCTGAGATGCCACAAGGAACCTGCCCACCAGAGCTGTTGAATCATTTCTACTTAAAATCCTGGTCCAAGGCTCAGGATACAAAGGATGTGACACAATGCTCTTAATAATTTAAAGATCTGATGCATCTTGTTAATGAGAGAAAATAGTTTCCAACCACTCTTCTTTCAAAGACCTTTCTCGCAGAAAGTCATGGAGAAAACATCATAACACATCCTGGTTTTTTGACAGTTTCAGCATTATGGGGTGCTTCACTCTCTGAAAGCACTGGATTTTATCTCCAGGAGCAGTTTTACCCACTTTCATCAGCCCCAGATGGCAGGTAGCCACATTCCTATGCTAGCACAAATATTTCAGCAGAATTTAATCTTTCCCAAACACATTAAGTTGCTTTTTATAAATAACCCATCAGCTCAGTGTGTGCTTATGCTGTTGGATGCAGAAAGCCGTGGGCTGGCCCCACACCCGCACTCCAAATCGTCTGGAAGCAAGCCACTGCCTGTCCAAAAGCCATTTAGCTACATTAATGCAGGGATATGCCTGAGCTAATAAGGCCTGCTGAGAGCCCCACTATTAGTGCAATTACGTTTTCACAGCAGCTTGTTTTTCTTTTAGTAAAATATCAGATCACACAGGCTGACGATTTCATTATTTACTTCAGAACCAAAGTAGAGTTTAATATGTATAGGGGGAGTTTATCCTGAACAGAAGCTTAAATAATAAATATAAATCTTCTTCAAAGTGCTAATAATGGATTCAGCAGCTATGTGGTAAACAGAATTAAGGATTTCATTCCACAAGTCTTTTATTTGTCTTTAAGCTGACAAACAACATAATTTTGCTGTTCACAATAACAAACCTTAATTGATAAACTTCTTCCTAGTATTTTATTTTTAAAAATTAATGTTTGCGTTTAATATCAAACTGTCATTATCTTGTTTCCTCTGCAGTGAGAATTGTCTGCTTTCTGCAGGTGCAGAGGACCAGCTAAATACACAACAGCCCCCCCTCATCCTTCCTATCAGCATACACAATGATCACTAGTTATTATGCATAATTACATGCTTGCATATATTAAATGTTGTTATATTGCATGACAGCATGTTTTAACAGTTAGAAACTTACATCTCAAAACTCTAAGTTATTTGAGTCACATTTTGAAAAGCAGCATCTTTTTCCCAGAACAAAATATGTTTTTAGCACAAGTTAACTCTAGCTAATGGACTATATGAAAACATAATTAAATAAGTGCAGAAAAAAGCATGGTTTTCTTTTCTTTTTTTTTTTTTTTTCTGTGCGTTACCATCTGGTTCACTGGTAACCTAGAAACAAGATTTATCAGCTGCTAGCTACCTGAAGGCTTGGGAGGAGCTGAGGGGGAAAGGAAGGTTAGCACTTGGCATTTAACACAATATGTTATAGGTTCAGTAGAGCTAGTCCTGTAAAGCTGTATACAAAAGCAGACATTCAAAAGAGCATAAACAGAACTACATTTCATTAATATTACCAACTCAATATTGATTTTAATAGGGATTATTATTCTGAGACCCAAGCAGTACAAAACATAAGATGCAACTTGATTTCTCCATCTATATAAAATGGAAGGTTGCTTCCCACATTCATTTGCTGATACCAGGAAATTCTGAGTTAAAACTGCACTTAAATGAAAATCAAATATTTGAAAATGTGCAAGCATCTGGACAAGACATCCTAAAAATTAAAACTAAGAAAACAAAACCAATGAACGAAGAGGGTTTTTTTATCTATTAATTATCCCAGAATTTCATCCATCATTTGAAGTTAAAGGCTCTTCCTTGGTTTTAATCACCATGTCCCAGGCCATGGATCTCTGATGAGGGAGAGAGCAGTAAAACTACTGTCGAGCTGCATTGTAGCACAAGCTCTACAACCATC
Source organism: Rhipidura dahli (assembly GCA_013399225.1). Classification (NCBI taxonomy): domain Eukaryota; kingdom Metazoa; phylum Chordata; class Aves; order Passeriformes; family Rhipiduridae; genus Rhipidura; species Rhipidura dahli. The sequence goes on from VXAC01003927.1 coordinate 96,080, forward strand.
TCCTAATCACACTGGTGTTTATTATACTACATAGTATTTGGGGATATTAGGGTAAAATAACCCAATTAGAATTTCCTGAATGGATTCTCAAAAATCCAGCTTATTAAAATAGGTGCTACCAAGGGACTTTTCAGAAAAAGATGAGAGAAACTATAGGAAGAGCAACCACTGAAAATTACAGCTTTGAACAGTATTTCTGTTTAATATAATGAGATAACTTTGCATGTTCTTACACTCTAACATTTCATTTTAAGCTAAATATTTCCAAATATAGCAACACACATTGAAAATTAATATAATCTCTGTTGCACACATATATTAGCTATTGATTAAAAACACATTTGTCCTTTTCTTTTTCTGTTTTTTAATGTCCCTGGCCTTGGAACAGATTGTACGGGGCTCAGATAAGATTATGTTACAATGCAACTGTAAACTGACACCTTAAAAAATGGGAATAATTCCAGGTTACTCACAATTAATATAACCAAGAGTTCAAATGCTTTTCTTTAAATTGAGAAAAGTATCAAATTATATGCCTGTTATCTACAAATATTTATACAAGATTAACTGTTCAGTTTTATATTTCAGTAAGCAAAAACTGCAAAGGGCCAACTGCTGAAAATGTGTCTCAGAATACAGAGCAAAGTGGGTTGTAGAAGAGCATTTACAAGAACTTCCAGTGACATGACAAGGGGAAATGGCTTCAAACTGCAAGAGGGTAGATTCTGATTAGATATTAGGTAGAACTACTTTACTGAGAGGATGGTAGAGCCCTGGAACTGAATGTCCAGAGAAGCTGTGGAATCCTCCATCCCTGGAAGTGTTTGAGTTGGGATGTAGCTCTGAGCAACCTGGTCTTGTGAAAGGTGTTCTTGCCCATATCAGGAGGGTTGGAATGAGATGATTTTTAAGGTCCCTTCCAACCCAAACCATTCTATGACTGTATGACTCTAAGAGTTCGTAAACCTTGAAACTGTAGTGAGTTCCCCAAATAGAGAAGAATCATCTATTAAAAAGTGAATATTAAGGTGAATTAAAAGTAGAATCAAACCCCAAAAACTAATCTATATTCAGTTCCTTGATATACATATTTACATATTTTTATAGATGCACAGAAATACAAGAAATATTGGATTTGCTCATTTATTTTAATACAATTATATTTGGTATTTGGCATTAGGTATTCATTTAAACTTCATTTAAACTTGGAATAAACATATTAAATCACCAGAATTCTGGTCCCAGTTATGTTACCAACTTGCTGCTAAAAGCAAAGAAATCTTTTAGTTGATCTCTTCGATTGTCTGTCTCAAATACATTTTGATTCCTTATGGGTTTTCTTTCAAAAATATTCATGAGTTCTCAGTATAAATGCTCAACAAAAGTGAATTCTCATTCAATGTATTCACAAACATGTAAAATTAATGTACTGTTCTTTCACTACTAACTTACTCAGCATAAAGTGGACTGTAAAATTTACATCTATCTCACCAGAAATCTAAGGAAATAAATTGTGGCTGGCCATGACCAGTCCTGTAATGAAAAAACAGACCTCGAAGTTCAAGCAGGAAGCCCAGCTTACTGAAACTGTGAGAGCCAACCATTAATTACATACATACATAAACAGACACACACACACACTTATATAAACATAATTACAAATAGTGAGTGTTCACACATATTTTTAAACAGGAGATAAAATCCTGAATGGCATACTCATTCACCTCAGAAATTTGTTTGCAGGAATGTTTCAAATCTAGAAAATTTCTTTTAAAGTTCTCCTTCTAAACATAAAGACAACCATAAATATCTAAATGAAAGGATCTAAAATGTGGGTTCATCTGTGTGTTCAAATGTTTTTCAGATTTTAAAATGTTGTAATTTTGAATTCATCTTCATGTTGTAATTTTTTATTACAAAAAAATTTCATCCCAGTTCAGAGGGAACTGTGAAGCACCTTTAATTAGCATTTGGGCCTTCATCACCAGCAAAGACATCACTGGTCAAGGGAAATATATCTCAGTCACTATCAAGAGTGTGTGTTACAGCTAACTCATTGGAAAAGCTGATATGTAACTTATTACAGTTGCCTCATCTAATCACTGAAGTACTCAGAAAGAACCTTATTAATTATAGAAAACAGCAACAAAGTTGGTAAAGTTTTCCTAAATATACCAAGTTGTATCAGGATTTTAACTTCTTATAATTCACAATATTTTTTACAGTTTGGACTTCAAATCACAAAACAAATACTACGGACATGATGTGAAAGTGTTAGAAGATGTTTTGGAAACACTGATCAGCTAAGAACTGCAAATTTTCTGTGCAACAAGATTCCTGCTAGTTAAAGACATTCAGGTAGTTTTTCAGATATCGAATCACAGGAAGGTTTTGGATCAAAAATAAGCATGCCCATATATATGAGCTCTGAATAATTTCATATCTAGACAAGAATCTAGTCTTCTGTATTTTAGCTGATTTCTGTGGTTTCCTCACTCAATTATTTTGCTGGTTTTTTCCTCACTGTTTGTTTGAGTGGATGATTCATTGCAAAGTGCATGAGCTATTCATACTTCTGCTGCATGCTGGTATGTACCAACATAATGTAATTTATTTGTCATTTTAAAATAGCCATGTTTTTGCAAGTTGCATTTTTCGGTTTTCAGGGATTTTTTTCTATACAAGTAGATGACAAAAATGTGAGCATTGAACACTTAACATTTCAAAATTGAAACTGTGTTGCTATGCCACAGGAAAGAAAGAAAAAGGCTTTTGTTTCTATTCTTGGATCTTAAAAGTGTAAAAATGCACTGGCTTGAAGAAGCCAGACTTTTTGGAAAAGGAAGTGTTTAGGGAAGGATTGGAAAAAAAATTAGGATACATGGAACATTACAAAAAAATTTAACTGTTATCTTTCCAGGCTACATTGACATATGCAGCTCAAACAGTTGCAAAAAAACGTGAATGGAAAAAACTGCAGATTTTCATCTATCTACTTCAGTTCCATTACTCTTAGGATTGAAAATGTTTGATCACCTATGGATTTCCTTTTAAATGGATTATGCTTAGAATTGCTATGTAGGGATGAGGAAAGTACAAAAAAAAACATATACAAACCTTTTACAAGCAGTTCCACAATTCTTTCTGGACACTTTTACAGAAAAATAGATGAATTTTTATATATAATAGCTATATAAACACATGTGAAATACATATAATAATAGAAAAAGCATCACATAGTTCAGCTTAAACCCATTACTTGTTGCCTGGCCATGGTGGCTGACCTGAAAACAGAAAGCCCCAAGTCAAGGCGCAGACCTCGCCTTCCCATGGAGCTGCTCTATGAGTGCCAGTTCCATTAGGCAGCTGTAGGGTCAGGGGGAAATGTGTGGTTTTGGAAACACAGTATGTCAGTGTTTCCAAAACATTTTCCTGGAATTTTTTTTCTTAAGAAATTTTTCTTAAAAAAATGGATTTGTTCCAATTTGAAACTAAGCCAGATTAAAAAGAAAAACATCTACAAATCTGTGAACTGTGTAGCCAGCTATCCAGCCAGTCCTAGTGCTGTGACAAACTGCTTTTTTCCAGATAGTCTAGTGACACCATGGTCTGATTCCTATTATTTTTCCCTTGAGTCCTCCTGTTTCATTCAACAAGACTTTCCCTCCTCTTAATACTTTTGAAGTTTTGTATTAGGCAGTTTTCTATTACCTTTACCACTCCCTGCTGCCTTTCTTCTTTGTTGATGTCATGTATTTTGTAAATTAACCTCACCTTCACTGGGCAGAAGAGGACTGAAAGATCATTAGGTAGGATTGCTTTATTTTTGTGTCATCCTTTCCCTGCTGAGAAGAGCAGCCCATACCACTCTTTACTGAAGTGTCACAGAAGCCCTTACTCACTTGTCATAAAGTTTATTACTATTACACAGGATTTCATGCTCTCATTTCACAGGGGTTTTTTTTGCTTTTCTTTTTTTTAATCCCTATACCTATCTGAGGAAATATTGAGTCCCAATGACAATAATAATGTAATAATGTGGTGGATATTTTAGATATGACAGTATATCTGACTTCAGAATTGTTAATAAACCTTCTCAAACTTTGCAAATCCTACAATAAAATAATAATAAATGCTAATACTGTTATTTTCCAATCTGCTGAAAGTAATTTTTCCTGAAACATTTATACTGATAATTAAGTCCAAGATTTTATCCTGAAATGAAATCACCAGAAAAATGCTGCAGCCTGAGATGGGTGTGCAACTATGACAAACTTAAATAGAATAAAGGCAAAGAGGTGTTTCAGACAGTTAAGAAGAGAGACTGTGGAATTATTGAGCTTCACTGTTATCTGAATTCATACAGGTAGGATTTTTTTTTCTATTCAATTATATTACAGGTGTGGTTTTTAGTGACAGGTAGTTACATAAATTCTTTCTGTTGCTTTCAAAACTCCAGTTCACTTTTCTGTCTCTATCTCAAGCAAAAAGCTATAGAATACAGAGTGAAGGACATCTAAAAATAACATTCTCAGGAGCAGAAAACGCTGGGCAATGTTTAACATTACACAGGCCCTTAGACTGACAAATTTCAGTTTGTGGACAGGCAAGGAGATTCCAATGTGAAATTACCAGTTGAAAATGACAGTACATGTGATTTAAGGCAGCATTTTATACATTTTATTGTACCTCATAATGCAGTCAACTAAAAACCATCATTCAGCTTTCAGCTAAAAATTACATTGCCCAAAACACTAAAAAACTGCAACAGATGTTAAGTTTCTGCCCCTGTCTTGTTCCTCTGGCTGCAATTCCTGCAGTCAGATGGCTCTCTCTCAACTCCATTCATACGTTCCAGCAGGTCATACTTTGTGAAGCCTCTAACAACTAATTAAAGTTTTATTTCAGATCTCTAATAGCTCAATGAATAATTTAGGGAGAAAAGAAAACATTTTCTGGGAAAGCATTAGCAGAGAATTCAGTGAAGCTGTATCACTCCTTCTGGCCCTACCCAATTTTAGGAAGTTGAAAGAAGAGAAAATACAGTGTAACTTGCTGCCATACAGGCAGTTGCAGTGTCAGTTTTGTGTCTTGGAAGACTTCTAAATAGCTTTTTTGCTAAAGAAATAATCAATTCGTATTGAGGCACATCTGTAGCACAAGATGTTCTTCTTGGAACTGGATCAATGTTACATTTTGCAAATGTTCTCTGATTCCTATATTACTTTCATTTGAATCTACAATTAAAGAACTTACAAACTTCAAGTCCAAATTCCAATGGATGAGTAATATCAAGTTAGAAAAATTTTGAAATTATAATCTCCAGAGGGAATCTTAGACTTCCAAACTTGCTTACTTTAACTCATGTATCCTTAATATCTCTGGGTTAAAGAAACCTTTGTATTGATGTCTGATTGTCAGGAAATTATTTGGATTTTTTTTCTCTGAGGGCAAAACCTATTTAAGCATTCCAAACTGCACCTGACAGTGAACAATAGTAAAAAAAAAAAAAAAANAAAAAAAAAAAAAAAAAAAAAAAAAAAAACCAGTTACATGGACTGTAAAACAGACAAAGCGAGAAAGTGAATAAGAAACAGACACAGGTAGCTGGAAAATGTGTAGAAAAAATCTGTCTGAAATGGCCTCTATGTTACTATAATATAGATGTCTAAAACTGATAACCACAACAGAAATATGTAAGCAGCTGATTAAAATACAAAATTGAATTTCATCAGCTAAGCCAGTGGGAAAGGCACCATTTTTCAGTCTTCAAAAAGGTTGGAGATCCTCTCAACCCAAACCACCCATCTACAGTTGCAATAGAAAATCTCTGGTCTTCTCTCACATTGTAACAGTAATAATGAAGGGGATAGCACTTGATAAGAAGATGAATATCCATACTTAAAGAAACCATCCAGGAATCCCCAGTCCTTCCTATGGAGCAAGCTCTTTTGGACTTGACTGTGCCTGGCAGCACTCTGCTGTGTTTTGGACAGTGCTGGAAGTTAAGACAGTGAGCTCGTCTGATTGTGGTGTATTGAACAGGCTGGCCTTGTAGAATTTCTAATTGGCAAAGGGGAGAACCTCAAGGAAAATTCTCTGTAAAACCAAATTTGCTGATCTTAGAGGCCTCATATAACCAAGGACTTCAGCTGTCTGCTAGTTATCTACCATATATTTGGGTACATGGAAGGAATAAGTTCATAATGTACTCCAAATTGTATAAACAACTGAAGTTTTTTTGTGTTTGGGGTTTTTTTAAACAGATTCCAAAATGTCTTTCTTCTCCTGCTTTGCTTCCAAAATTCTAGTTTCCTGGATCCATTTTCTTCTGGGCAAAGGAACCAGACTATTGGATCTATCAATTCCTTAGATCACCACATAATCTGGAATGCACAACATCCTACTGAGGATTATGCAGGAGATATTAATTATACAGGTCTTAAAATAATTTCTGGATACTTTTTTCTTTATATACTGAAGATTTCTGCCATTATTTATGATTATTTGGCACTGCTGCTGGAAAGAAATGGGATGTTGGCAGATCCTGTATATAAATAAATGTTTTCAGCACAATGGCACTTAAAATCCTGATTTACTCAGAGAATAATCAATTCTTAAAGCAGTTTCCTTGCAAATAAAAAGTCCCCAGACTTTAAGATTCATATGTCACAATCATTTGGAATTTTAATGTGACACAATAAAGAAACTAAAGCAAATTAAAGCAAGCACAGTATTCACAGCACAGTTTCTATGTATATATTAAGAAATTCCCAAACAACTAATTGTATAAACTTGATGTAGGTGGTCAGTATACTGAGGTTCATTTCAGTAATAACATTGCAAGACACAGTGCAAGGAACAGTTTTTAAATTTGATATAAAAAGCTGAACTTTGTTAATCCAAACTGAGCCAGATGTTTTTCCAAGACCATTACTAAAATGTGCTTCTTTCGAAATTTTGCTGACCTTATAAAATATTTAGAAAGCTTCTGAATACTTTGGTCCATCTAAAAAGTAATTTGTTCCTTGCAGTTGCTGAGGAATAGTCTTACTTCATATTTCTGCAGGTGCCTTTGATATGAAGATCAGAGAGCCATCAGGAGCAAGGTGTTTAACCTGTTTTACCATAAATGTTTGACTAGTATAATATGAACATAAATCTAAAGCACACATCCTGTAACTTGATGGATTTGCTTTAAGTTACTTTGTTTAAATAAAAAACAAACAACAACAAAAATTGATAACTTTTAACAAAGTCATCATCAAATTTCCCAGCTTTTTTTAGGAAAAGAACTAAATCAGGAATACTTAGTTTTTTATGCTTCAGTAGCAGTTAATTATAGCTGCATCTTTACTGAGGCATTCCAAATATGAAGCAATATTCTGCAGATATTTTTGGCCCTTGGCCTCAGCAATTTAGAAAATGTTCAGGACTTGCTGAAAATTTTTCAAGTAGGAATCCTAACTTAATTGTTGCTATAAATAACACAGGTATTTCTTTGGCACAAGTAGTGTAAACCAATCCATGTACACTTGAACTATACAAATAGTGTTGTTTGACATATGAAAATTTTAAAATACGAACAGTAAAACTGTTGATGTAAAAGACAACTTTCTTATTCATAGTCTTTACATTTTTTTTTCTAACCACTGTACCTGAGAAGCACTCATAATAAGGGCAAATAATAATGATTTCTACTGATTGGTTCTTAATGTCTGGTTATTATCTCATTTAGGTGGAAGACAGAGGTCATCAAAAGCTTACACAAAATGTCAGCCATGGAAATCTTTCCATCTTTACCATGACAGCCCAGATTTTGAATAATGGTTTCTTCTGGTTCATCTCTCAATAAACAAAAAGCCATTCCATCTGCCCAATGGCTCTGAGGGTATACAGCAGCTTCTCAAAGGTCTCTGACTAAAGCCACGATGAAGTCATTTTGTCCAGCAATATTAGCTTATGTGGCAAACAAGACTTGAATGTTTAGATCTTCTCTATGCCAGAAAACTTAAAAGAGGCACATCTGAAAAGAGTAGTGTTGATGCATCCTTAACGTTCATTAGGCACTCCCAATAATTCTGTCTGAAAACACTAATCTTCTGGGACTAGTGCCTTCATTCTAATTAGCTGAAGATACTGTAAGATATTTTATTATATCCATTTCTAGTACGTCCCTATCACTCTATTATTCTGTAATTCTATGGTTTTTACATTCCCATGAAATACAGTTTCACTTGCAGCAGTCCCCTGAGATAACTAGCTACAGAAAGAGGTAATATGATCATACAATGATGTGGATTGGAAGGGACATTAAGGATATTGTAGTTCCAACTCAACTGCCAGGGGCACAGACACCTTCCACTAGATCAGATTGTTCAAAACTCCATCCAACCTGTCCTTGAACATTTCCAGGAATGGGGAATCCACAACTTCTCTGAGCAACCTGTTTCAGTGTCTCACCACGCTCTCTTTAGAAATTCTAATCTAAACCTATCCTCTCTCTGTTTAGAGCCCTTACCTCTTCTCCAGTCACAACAGGCCCTAGTAAAAAGCCCTTTTCCAGCCATATTGGAGGCCCCCTTTAGGATGCTGGAAGGCTGTTATAAGGCCTCACCAGAGCCTTGTCATCTCCAGGCTGAACAGCCTCAACTCCCTCAGTGGGGAGTTCCTTCATGGGAAAGGAACTCCATCCCTCTGATCATCTTCATGGCCCTTCTCTGGACTCATTCCAACAGGTCCATGTTTTTCTTGTGTTGGGGCCCCAGAATTAGACACAGCTAACCCCACAGATCCAGGTGGGGTCTCAGCAGAGCAGAGTAGAGGGGTAGAATCTCCTCCCTCAACCTGCTGGCCACTCTGCTTTTGATGCAGCCCAGACCATGGTTGGCTTTCTGCCAATTGCCAGGTCATGTTGAGCGTGTTGTCAACCAACATCCCCAAGTCCTTCTTCCCCAGGCTGCTCTCAGTGCTTTCTCTGCCCAGCCTGTATAGGCTTGCGTTGCCCAGACCCAGGTACAGACCCTGCAATTGGCCTTGTTGTATTTCATGAGGTAAACATGGACCCAACTCCCAAGCCCACCAAGGTCCCTCTGGATGGCATCCCTTCCCTTTAGCACTTTGACTGCACCACACAGCTCAGTGTCACCAGCAGCCTTGCTAAGGCTGCACTCAGTCCATGTCACCAACAAAGGGGTTAAATAGTGCCTGTCCCAACACCAAACCCAAAGGAACTCCTCTTGTCCCTGAGCTCTGTTTGGACAATGAGCCATTGACCACAATCCTTTTGAGTGCAAACATCCAGCCAATTCCTTATCCAGAGAGAGGTCCATCTATCAAATCCATGTCTCTCTGGTTTAGAGAGAAGGGTGCCTTTTAGAATAGTGTCAAATGCTTCCCACAAATCCAGCAGATTACATCAGTCTCTCTTCTCTTATCCAGCAAAGCTGTATGATCACCATAGAAGGCCACCAAATTTGTCAGGAACAATTTGCCCTCAGTGAAGCCATGTTGACCACCACCAATCACTTCTTTCTATTCTGTGTGCCATGGAAATATGCCATGATATAAATCGGAGATTTTTTTTCAATTACTGGAGTCAGGTTCCAAGGACATAATGCACAATAGGTACTATACAGTGGTCCTCTCTCAAGAAAACACTTTAATTATAGGTTGCTGGCAGAGATCCAAAGGAAAGCTGGCTATCATTACTGGCTGGAGGCTTTCATCTAGTTAAATTCATAAAAGCAATGCAAGGCAGACAAAGCAAAGTAATTACCATTATCAGAAAAAATACAACAATACTAGAGACGGTCTTTGCTCTCCACAAGAGATGTGCTCTTTTGTTAAGACAACAGTCTTGACTTCTGTGTATTCACACAGATAGGCTAGAGCATGCATCAATGCTTAGAAACCTTTCCTTTCTTGGCAAACAATGCTTAGTAGGGCAAACATCATATGTTTGATATCTCTCATTAACCATAAATTTGAAGAAAAACACCTGCACAAAAACCTTTTAGCACAATTCCTCTGTGAGTATTATCTATATGCACTTAAGTACCTCATCTGCATGATATTGATAAGGGGATCTTCATCTGTTGATTTTTAATGAAGCAGCTATTTAATCTGGTACCATAGGAAATAAATTGCATGACTGCTATAACCAAGTCTCCACTATTATAGTGAAATAATAGTAACACACACACACAAACTCATTCAGACAATGTTATATGCAACAAGTATTAGAAAAAAAACCCTTGGGAATTTTAGTTTCATGCAAATAATTCTGTCCCTTACCCAAACAATATATTGCATTAAATCTCCTGTCCCTTCTGTTGGTAACTGGTGAGAAAATAGCTGATTACGTGAAAGCTTTCTTGCCACTTAATAATTGTGCCTCCAGAGCTGTAGAGAGACATTTCACTGGCTGTGGAAGGACTTCCCCCACACAGTAACTTTATCATCTTATATAAGCCTTTAAAGGCACCTCTCAGAACATCATCCTACAGATGGTGACTACTGCACTTCCAGTACAGCCCCACTTGAAATGCCCTGACAGAGGTACTGGTGCCCAGACAGTCCCTCTCTTCCAAGTAACACAATCCTGACCAGGTGCAGACTGCCACAGAATTCTCACTGGTAGCAATTATGGTTTACAAAGAAAGGAGATGAACACTCTTCTCCCAGGTCTGGGTGCTATGGACTGCTCTATGCAATTCTTTTGTGTGGCCCTTGCAAACACCACAGAATTGCACTGATATATTTTGCTTTCTGAATTAGGGTGTGCTTTACACTGAAATTCAGGACTGAAGAAATGTTTTAGCTAATAAGAAAAATGATGAGGTTTTCCCTTAAACTTCTGAATTAGGTATTTCATTCAGCCCCTGGAGAGATTTTTCCTGGATTAATTTTGTTGACAAAAAAAACCCAACAAAACAACAAGTACGTTAATTGCAAAATGCATCCAACACCTCACAAATTTAGCTTTTCACACTGCTGACCTCAGTCACCACTAATTACAATTGCAAATTTTCCGGTATTGTTTTATAACCTCTTAAAGAAACAAGTTTCCTGTCTTTCAGAGAAGAGGCAAAGAAATTTAGTACAAAGAACACAGCACTAACCAACCATTCCTGATGGGAAATGGAAACTCTGCAACTCCTATCTAAAAACAAAAATTCAAACTTTTATTTCATGAAAATTTGGTGATTTTTTTCTTGTCCGATTTCTATATTGCTTTATGGCTGTATTATTTCTCTTGATGCTTATTTCAGATTTTTTGGAAACTGATTTTCAGATGATTACACAGAAGTCTAGTAGTTATTTGAAACATCATGTTTCGTGCCCTTTTATATCAGAATTTTGTAATGCCTTAGTAGAATACAAAAATGGGCTTGTTTTTTTCAGAATTATGGACCTTGGTGAATTCTTAGCATCACCAGGCATCTTTCTTAATTAATTTTCAAGGCAATGTGAATCATTCTTTGCTGTGAGCTCATGAATTATGTATTTTACTGCATACTATGCTCAGTCATGTGATTATTAATATCTTTCACACGGTTCTTAATCATTCAAGGTTGTCTTTTTTCCTACGCAGATGAATAATTTCCTCTACTCTATCTGAAGGTTTTGCTCTTCCCTGCAGTAGTTTGAACTATTCAATACTCCCTTGGGCCTGAAGACAGAGGTAGCCATGCAGCCAGATGCTCAGCACCTCCTGAGGCTACCGAGGTGCTTTGGGTTCCTGAGCCCCACCTGTTCTGACTGTCATTGGTGCCAGTTGTCAGGGAAATGCTGAGTGCTTCCAAGGAAGTGCACAGCAATTTGCAGGATTGGACCCAAATATCCAAAGGGTTTGGTGTTTGTGTTACATCTCTTTGATTAAGACACCAGAGACGTCCCTCCTGGCTGCCACAGACACTGGCAGCAGCAAGTGCTCTGTAAGAAACAGCCAAAGCCTATTACCAGTTTTGAAGCCCACCTTCTTTTTCAGCTGCCAGTTGGGGTGACAGTGGGAAGCACAAGTTCCCTTTGCTGTTTGCATGTGTTCAGCAATAGGACAAAACTTTCTCTCTCCTGAGGCCCTAGGAATGTCTGGGGCAAACCTGCAGTCGGGGCAGAGCCTCCCCACCCATTCTCCAGGACCTGCAATACGTTGTTTCTGATCTTCCTTTCACCTTGCCCACCCCCCATCCAGGCATTTTTTCCATTCACTACATGCCAAATTACAACCACAAACTTCATTTACCTTCATGTGTTACTAAAATCTTTGCCGATCCAGCAAGCTTTGGGGCACAGCCCTAATAGGCCAACAAATAAAAAGTATAACACCTTTTAAAGACATTGTGTCTAATGCAGTAATATTTAACTGAGTATGAGTGCATCACCTTTATTAGACTCAAAGACTTCAGACAAGAACCAGGGTATCAGAGGAAAAGTGCAATTTTTTTGCTATTTGTTTCTCACAATAACAGTAACAGATCATTTTCCTGGGAATTTTTTAGGAGCAGGAGTCAATGAAAAAAATTATCCCTTTCATTTGAGGCCCCACTTAAAGCCCAGAGTAGCAGGATATTTTCCTTAATGGGAGTATATCCCTGTAGATATAAATTATGTTTATATTGTGGAATTTAAAGGAAAATTTCTGAGAATTTCAAAGACAGTTCATGCAACCAGGAAAATAAAAACCAGTATGGCAAAGGAATTCATGGCTGATTACTAGAGAGGAGTAGAATGTGAGAGCTTTGGGGTTTTTCCCCAGATTAAAAGATTTTGAAAGTTTTCCTTTCTTCAAAAACAAACAAGAGTAAGAAAAAAATTCTGGAAAAAATCTATTTTTCATATTTATTAAAAATCATCCTTATATGCAATGTTTATTTTGTATCAAATTTTACACCCCACATCACTCCTAACATCTAGATTTTAGTACAGGTGTCTGACATTATTAATTTTTTAATCCTCATAGAGGGCAGTTTAAGACTTCTTCACTTGTTTGACTTCAGCAAAATGACATATCCTGACGAAACAAAAATGTATCAACTGGTTCTAATAATCAGTGCAGTGTAAGACAAATTGAAATGAACATTTTGATTTATTTATAGACTTTGCTGAGTGTTAAAGGAACTGCAGAAAAATTTTTAAAATGAAAACTAAAATGGGGCATTCGGCATAGTGGGAAGAAGGGCGAGGTGATCCACATTTCTCCCAGAAAGGGAAGATGATGTCTTTCTGCAAAGAGATGTTCCAAAAGCATTGGTATACATCCTTAAGCCACAGACTTCTCGTGCCAAACACAACCTTAATAAACTGACTGATCAAACCAGAGCACATAGCTGGATCATTTACTGCATTATGAGTTTTGTCCTGTAACAGTAGCAATATCTGTGGATACTGGAATATACATAAATTTCATACTGATACTGACATGTTTTCCCAAGCTCTTGAACAAAAAATCTGTGCTGGGAACCACAGGATGTTTCTAAAAATATCAAAATGCTAGCACTTGGAAACCCAATTTCTGCAAGGAGGATAAATCATCCTTCCTAAAAGATTACAAACAAGCATGGATATTGCACAAAAATTTACAAACCATGTGTGATGTGTGGATGCTGTTGCACTCTGGCAGAAACAGCCAGTAGAAGACAGAGTGAAATGATGGCACAACATCACAACAGTGTGTCCTGATACAGCTTCTGTCCTCTCTGGGTCACCTCTGTGCCTAACAATTGCTCTGCAGAAAGCTAAATCTCTGACAAAATTACAGGATCCCAATGTTATTCAGGCCCTATTTGACACAGCAGTGGTGGACTGAGGAACTCAGTATTTTAGCATTCCAGTCCAGCTGGACTGCAGGAATGAAATATTGTCTTAGCCAGACAACAGGCCATTACAGGGAGAGCCCCAGGCTTTTGCCTGCTCAGAATGGGTTTTGACAGCTACAGCTCTGTCTCTCATTTTGTTTCTGTCCATTGCTTGATCAAGGGCCTTTAAAGCTAAGTCTCTGTCTATGTCATCAGTTTATGAAATGGGCCAGTTAGTCAAGAGATTCATTACAGGCACTGCTATTAAGTGGTTTACCTCTGCTTGAGTTTCTGTATTCTGTTTAGTGTGGGCTTCCATTTATTCCATTAAATGTACTCTACAGAACACTGTGCAATGCCCACATGGCAAAAATACAGTGTGCCATTTACAAAAGCAAGATGTCATTAAACAGTAATAAATATAAACCTTTCAAGGGAAAAGGAACTGGTGTCTTCATGGTACAGTGCAAGTCTGGTAGCCAAAACACCCCTGCACTCAAGAGACTTACTTTGAAAAAGGCTAATGGGAGAAAAGGTAACCTCACCCCAAAAACGAGCAAAACTTTCACTTGGAAGAAGTTGATTTGCCTCTTCCACCTTGACAGCCTCCATTCAAACCCACATTCCAATAGCTCTGACTGAGATGTCTGCCCAAGTTTTGGTGCAATAAACATGTTTTGCTCCTATATGAGCTGATATCATGCACGTCACCGATTACTCAAATAACTTGTTTTGCATATTTCTGTTTTAATGAGAAGGGCAGTAATTTTAGAGCTATCTTTCTCTTAATGGAGGCAAACCACTTGTTAATGTCATGTATGGCATCATCTGCAAATAGCATATTGCTGAACTAAAAGGCTTTAATGTGTTAGACCAGTGGCCAAAGAACCAGTCTCCATGGCAACTCTATATTAAGTTTCCCTGCTACAACAATTGTGAAGACTATTCAATCACAACTCATTTCAGCTGAATTCTTTTATATTTCTAAATGGCTCTCATAAATATTTCCACTTCCGACATTTTGTCTCAGTTTAGGAGAAAAGAAAAACACAGGAAAATGAAAGGCCAAATGAAAGGCTGACTTTGGAAAGGTTACTATGAGCCCATTTTACATCCGTTGTCTAAATAAAACATAAAAATAAAACATAAAAATAAAGACAAAAAATATAGATGAAAATAAAGATAAAGATAGATAAAGATAAGATAAAGATAAAGATAAAGATAAAGATAAAGATAAAGATAAAGATAAAGATAAAGATAAAGATAAATAAATTAAAAATTAGTACAGGTACATGTAAAATTTTGGATACAGCACCTACCCACAGAGCCCTGTCAGAGTCCCTCAGCTATTCCCATTAAGATTTTATCAGATTGGTTATTCATCTCTGAGCTTTCACCAGGTATCTGGAGGCAGATTCTTCTTAAATAGAAAAAAATACTTTTTTCTCTTATCACTGAGTGTCCATACCCACCTGTGGACAGCAGCTTTCTTACCATATAAAAGCAGAGCCACCTCTCAGGTTGCACAGAGCCCAGCAGGGGTCAGCAGCTGTTACAGCAGAGGGAATAAAAAAAATGGAAAACACCGGGTTCCAGCTACGTTCTGCACAACATCCCTTTCTAGTAAGAGCTTCTCCTAAAAGCTTTTCAAGTCCATCTGTAACTGGATATCCAAACACATGGCTCTCTCCCACTTGTGGGCTGACCACAGCTCTTTGCTGGTCAGTTTTCAAAGTAGTTTCATTGATGTGAGTAGCCAGTACTTGATTCTTGTGCTGATTTACTGTAACATGTAAGTAAAGAAATTGTGTGTTCCTGAGAAACTTCTACCTGATGCAAGTGCAGCTGCCCACCAGCTGAGGCACCATGAGAATACCACAGCATGGCTCCAATCTCTGCACTGATTCCCCACTGAAAATAGGCAAGTGCAGGGTGCCATCCCAGTTAATTGGACCCTGTCACAGGACTGACCTTTAGAATCTGAGATCCCCTCTCTGTCCGTGACTCCTGCTTTCTGTAGCTGCTTCTTCCCACCAGAAGCACAAGTCAATGGTTGACAGGCACACAATTGCCACAATGAGGACAAGATTTTTTGGAATACTAGGTAAGATTTTGGAAGTAATTTTAAAAGAAAATTAAAGTAGCCACAGGATCTCAACTTCTTGCAGAAATAATAATGTCTTCTACATTTCCCAATTAAAAAAAAAATAACTGATCACTGTCTGTGGAAACAGCAATATAGAGAGAGAAAAAAAATTAATCCTGAATATTCCCTGAGTGGCTCAAACATGCAGGCCTTTGTAAGAGAGCCTACACAGTCATTAATTCATGTGTACACTATAATAACATGCAGCATTTCTGTTGCGATTTCAATCACCTCTGTTTCTCAATGTCAGGAACACATGAGTCCAAAGCTTCAGAGCAACAGCTGAATTAATTTCCCATAACTTATGAAAATAACCTACTTATTTTCCGTACTACGAAAAATACTAAACCAACATACTTTTACATTTTGTGGAGTAGAGCTCCCACCCCTTCCTATAGAGGTACATACTGCTAATAATTAACACAAATATTGATGAAATTGTGGGTTACTGTCGCAGATTTGTTCATGAGGTCAAAGTCTTATATTAATTTAAAATGGCAATCAAGTTAGAACAAAATATCTGAGAGTTTTAAATCCATTCTAACTTCTAGTTTGCTTATAAAACATACAGGCAGGGAAAAGGTTTGTGGTTTCAGGTTTCCATTAAAATACTTAGCACATATCCATTTGTGCTTATTAAAAAAACCACATACTTTAATCTGACCATCTCTGAAAGACATAGGTGAGATCTTTTTAGATTCCAGGCCATATTTACTTAATTTAATGAATTGATACTACAAAAAGCAGCAACAATAACATCCTGAAACCACATCAAGCATCATATGAAATTAAAATTTGAGCTTGAGTCTGCTTATCATTACTAATCTGCCAGTCATTATAGGTATTTCTCCTTAATCCTTCTTTCCTGTAATATCTTGAGGTTTGACTGCAATATGAGGGCAAAGTCATTTAAAAACATGAGACACCAAATGAATGTCTACAGGTAAAACGTCTTACAGCAATGAAGTGTCCATTTATTTTAAAAGCAGCAGGGTTTAATGGAACATTACTGAAGCTTTTAATCATTCCTCAAGATATTTCAGGCCTTTTCTCCTGGGAGCCTTATCTGCAGGGATTCGAGAGCTGAACTGCCGACAAACTGCTATTTCAGAAAGGGCTGAGGTAATTCATGCTTAAATTAAATTGCAGAACCCTCACAGCAATAAACTACAGTTACAAAAAAAAAAAAAAACCCAAAACCCTGCACTTTACATAAAAGCCTTTGTCTTTAACTACTCTCAGTAGAAGACAGGAGGTTTCATCAGAGTAAGCTGAGTCAGGGCCAAACCCCACTTCCACTGGAGTTAAAATGGCTTGAGAGTGACCAAAATTTTTCCACGAGTATCAGATCAACACACTTCTGTAAAGCTCTTTACCTCCACATCTCCATGTTTTATAGACATTCCTCCCAATAAGCAGATTTTATTAACTTAAATCTAGTGGCTTAGTAAGTATGCCTGCATTGCTTTTGAATCAGAATTGAATTATGTTCTCAGAAAACTTTCCCACAGAAAACGAAGTGATTTCAAAAGCTTAATTAAACATATTCGTGGTCTACTTTGTATCTGAGGTGCAGGTACATAAAATGAGCAAAAGCACCTCCTTTTCTCTACTTAGCAGCTCCTGCTAAGCAGCACCTTCATTAAGAAAGTCAACTGGGCCTATGCTAGTTAGGTCATCTAAAGTATAGATCATTTCCCAGTCACAGAAACACAATTACATGTGCTAGTAAATTGTAAATAAATACTAATTAATGTCCTTGGCATACTACTTCTTTGCCAGCTAACATTTTCCCAAATAGTTCCTCAACACAGTTCAAGAGGCAGAGCTTTCCCAGAGCCATTCCCAGGAGGCACCATGGAGCCATTTAGCTACAGGGATGCAGGCTTTCCCTCTCCCCTTGGCCACTGTGTGCAGGGCTGTTCTCAAGTATGCTTCATTTGCTAATATGGATGTGGCCTTTGAGGCTACTCAAAAGCAGAATGTTGCCATGGCAGGTCAGTGCACTGAGCCAGCCCACTCTTTCTGACCACTGTGCAGCGCCAGGTCTTCTGGAGGACTCTTCTTTCTTGCTTTGAGCACAAGATTCTTCAGAAGACCAGGTCCAAGCAGGGCCACTTTAGCTCTTGTCTAGGGTCCCTGTGTTTCCCAGGACCTCACATTCTCATGGACTCTAACCAGAGGAAAGTCCAGTCCTTCTTGTGAATAGCCTGGAGCCAGGTCCTTGTGCTTACAGCAGGGCCCACGGCACAGATACACCGTGTTCTTCCTTACCAAGAGTCACTGTTAGCCTGTCCCTCTCACCTCTGCTCCACTGCCCAGAGTTTCCACTTAATTCAGTACAACTCTCAGACGGCAAACTCAGCCACATCTTTTTCAGTAAATGAAAATGTACAGTAAAAGAGCATTGTAGCACAAATTATAATGTTCAGAGCACTGTATTTTTACATAAAGCAAGGGCAATATCTCTACTTATAGCTACATGATATGAGATCTTTCATCATTATTCATGCCTTTTTAAAATATTACTACAGATGTCTCTCAAGGATCAATGGTTAGCACATCACAAGCTGAGTATTCTGTCAGCAGTTTCAGCTAAAAGTCCTTTCTCCTGTGCTACAGGTGACTAGTTAATCAGTTGAAGTCAGCACATCCAGAATATTTACTAAGCTTAATGAACAGTGATTTTTAGGAAGTATATTTTAATCACTAGATTGCTCCTAATGTAATTTGCTGCAAAGCTGGTAAATATAATTACACAAACAACTATGAGGTGAATTAATACATAATAACATTCACAAATACTATTTGGATTTGAACATTACAATATATTGCAAACACAGGGAAATTATCTAAACTGAGTAAAACATTATTTTTGCAGCTTCATTTTTATTTCTGTCCCTCTCATCTCCTCCTAAAGCCTTCTAAAATTTGAAAATGCACTTTGTGATTAGAACACTGTAAATCACAGGTCTTATATGGTAAAAACAGCTCTTCAAAATGCCCCTGTAATTCTTCAGATCATATGCATTATCATTTTCTTTTCTGAGTGGGTCCTAAATAAAAACCAATTTAAAGATTATTTTTCAAAATCCCAAATTAAGAAAGCGATACAGAACACCTTACACCTATGATTGCATGTAAACCTATGAGTACACATAGATTCATACTCATACAAGACTTTTTAAAGCTATCTAAATACCTGAGCTGACATAAAACAGTGAGTAAGCAGGTCCTATGACTATAAGGTCTCAGGGCACTGAAGACGCAGAGTATTTTCAGCTCGGGAAATCAGTGGAGGAGGGAATTTACACTATTCAGAGAACGCAAACACTTCAAAGACTACTGCAGTCAGGAAAAATGAATATTCACACCCTGTTTTGTTCATAGGGCACTTCAAATATTAGAGAGGAACAGAGAAACCTGAAAGCATTTTTAGATGCATTGGAGGAGCTTTTAAGACCCTGAGAAATGCTCAGGTTGTCTGTTTAACAGTAGGATGTAAATAACACATGGTGAATACTGTGATGAATGCGAGTTGCAGTGGGTGTTTTTTGGTCATGAAACACTTAAGAGCACATCTCATCTAAACATCACAAGAGAGTGAGAGTTGGAAGTTAGGCGGATATGTGGGGTTGCCTCATGCAGGTGTGACCCACCAGCTTCCTCAGAGCCCCTGGTGTCCAAGGGGATGCAGCCACATCTGAGCTCCATGAGACCTTCTGCCTCTTGAGCATGCCATCAAGATACCGTGCTTAAACAGATTCCAAGGCCAAAGTGGGCTGCATTGAAGGACATTACATTATTTACATGGTCAACGTTGACCAATACAGATTTTATGACATAATGTATAGATCCTCTAGCTTTTTCCAGCATGTGAACAGTCCTCTACAATTTACTGAAATTAGGATCTTCATTCTGCTCAAAATCTTCCTTATTTTAACAACCCAGTGTTTATAGAAGAGATTGACAGCAAGCTAGACTGAGGAGTCCACTCTATTTTCTACATGGGTTTATCCACATAAACATTCACAGTTCAGACAACACCTAGGGAAGAGATCTAGATGACCTTAATTTTACAGCTTGTGTTGGTCCAGAGACCAATTTAATTTAACTTTATGTATTCCTCCCACAAGCATCCTTACTTTGAATTCACTATTCCTCTTTTCAGTTTTGTTTAACCACTAAATAAAAATCACCAACAAACGAAAGAACAGAGTATTACTCATCAAAGGACTTTTTCCATACAAAGAGAATTTAATTAAATTAGATCTTAATTCAGTTAATTAGTATGCAAACTATGCTCAGACAGCCCTAAAAAGTATTTGTTCCATAGTCTGGGCATCCATTTAAAAGCATATCATAAATCATTTCACTTTGCTTGTCTTCTAGCAGTAATAATTACAAAACCAGAGCACATTTTTCTAGCTGCTATTAATACTCTCTAGGAAAAGTAAGAATGATTATCCCCATTTTGCAGGTGGGGAAACCTATTTCCCATTTCGCTAATGATCCCCTCTCTCTTTGCACTTCATTAAGTCATTCACAGAAGTATAAAGGGAAACTAAAATAGTGTCATGACAGTATTTGTAGCATGTGCAGTTTTTCATCATTTTGCCCTGGGCTGACTGGCTACAGTGAAGTGTTGGATCAGCTTTGGGAACTAAAATACTGAGGTTTATTAAGGGACATCTACATGTGACTAAATTCTACTCATGTAGAAACCTTCCACTGAGTAAAGCCATGGGGAGAAGTCCTTATTAACTGAGGTCTTGTGAATTACAAGTAATGGAATGTCAGCTATTTCATTCATAAGAATTCAGAAAGTAAATGAATGAGAAAAGCAACTTATTTTATTCTGCAGAATGTTTTCGATAACAGATCAGATAGAGAAAGTGAAGCGCTTAATCGATTGCCCTCTTATTCAACATAAAAGATCTCTCCTGGATTCAAAACATACACAGATGTGCACCAATTCCAGGACACATTACCTTCAAATGATGTCTGAATCACAAGATAAATTCACCAACTGAACTTTCTGATTATTTTATCTCCTTTAAGCAACTGAATCACTACCAAAGGTACTGTAACCACAGGTAGTTTCTGTGTTATTTCTTTGAATGACAGCTGTAAAAATGTCACAGTGACTTTGAAAACAGGACTAAAGTGGAAGCACTGTGGAAGATAAGACACTGAAACGCAGAGAATGTTTTGGATGGCTCTGTGGTAGACACATCTGTGCTTCCATTTTGCTTTTTACAAATGCTCTGTGTGTGGTGTGTGTGTGTGTATGCGTGATATTAGATTTTACTTCAAACCTCTCTGACATCCATCAAGATGCAGCTGAAGAGTCAAGTGTGCAGAAAAGGGGTGACTTCAGTTCCAGGGGAGAGTGTTGAGGAACACACTCCAGCCTGCAGGAAAGGAGAGCAGCACCTCAACATTACAACTCCTGTCAAACTGCCTTTGGCTCTGCCCAGCACCCACTCTGCTCCCACATCTGGAATTCTCAAAATCTCTTCCTCAGACCTCTCCAGCAATCCCCTCATTTATCCTACTGCTTCGTAAAATAAGATTGTGGGAAAAAAGGTACTTCTATTACTCTGGTTTAGAATTAAATTCTCTCTCAGTTTTAGCCATGCTGTGTCAAGACTAGAAGATAAACTCTCTAGGGCAGAGACTGTATTTATGGTTTTTTTTAATGCAGTATTTTGCACACTTAGGACACTTTATGTGAAACTCATGAAAGGTGTGCTGTTAACATAGACCACTGATACGATACAGTGGTAGAATAGCTTCTTATGAAATAAACATCTACTTGTGGGATTTTTTAATTTCATAGTGATCAAGTCTTGAGAAGTCACATTTCATTCTTATTCTAAACAGGGAGAAATTTGACAAAAGAAAAATATTTTTAAATGTTTTTATGCCACAATATGGAATCCTATATTTAATTGAATGCATTTTTGGCATTTTTTCCCATTCTAAATATTCTGAAATTATATACAAATGGTTTTGACAATATTTTGCATTCTTATAGACTTCTCAGCTCCTACAAGAAAGGATTATTCTATAGCCAATATTACAAAAGCTCCATAGTGAGGAAGTAAGACTAATTGATTTTACCTTAGTTCATATAATGACAACAAACTGCTCTCAGAAAACATAATGCCTTCCATAAAGCCACAATGTAATACCAAGAATGCACTGTCAACAGGAATAAATACACCTACCTGTGTGTTTAGTTTCTTGCTGCTGTTTCTACAATTATGTGGTGCAGGTACAGTTGCAAATGTATAAATTGATGAACATAATTAGTAAAATGCAGCATAGTTTGTAAAAATCTCAGACAAATACTGACAGCTTAAATCCAGCTGTTATCATGAATTACCTTTCTAGAGCACTTCTCTGAAGAGATTTATAATCTCTTTTAATTGTAATTGTAAGATTAGCATTTACTGTTTGATTTTATGTATTTGAACTGTAGTTTCATCACCTCTTAAGAATTAGAATAATAAATGTTTTACAAAAAACAAATAATACCTGTATTGGGCAGCATTTTATTACTCTGCCACTTCACTCAAGAAGAATTCAATGCTCCTCTAAGCACCACAAGAAAAAATTCCACATATTTCACACAAGGCCTCACAAATGGAAGTGAGAGAGCCCGCTTGTACCTGCCATCTGTTCTGCAAGTCAAAATCCTCTTAGTGGATGGAGATACTATCTTTTCTCCTAACCCATAAGGATCTCACTGTGTCCAATTAGTCTGTCTGGAATTACTCAGAAGAAAGCTCAGTTGCTAAGGTCAGTCCTGCTTGCAATACAACACTGCCACTTCCCCAAGGAAGAAAATTTGGGAGCCACAGAAAAACTATTTTTATTTTGCATGAAGGAAGTGGGAAGAGTTAAAAAAAAAAAACAGAAATAAAGAGAGAAATTCAGACTGGGAGTAAGATGAGCAAGGGTTAGGTATGGGGGAACCAGTGAGCATAAAAATGGGTTGTGACACACAAAATAGAAGGAGAAAAAATAAAAAAAGGAGAAAAATTATATTTAGGAAAGGAAAAGATAATGTAGCTAATTTTAAAATTACATTAAAAAATAGTAAAGAATGGAAGAGAGATTTTCAGTCATTTTCCATGTATTCTGTAGTCTCTCTTTAATTCTATTAGTCAAATATTTAGCCAAGTTTCTAATTGCTGAAAAGAAAATATCTTCCAGTCTTGATTAATTCAGATTTTTAATTTTTTTTTTCTTTTTGTTTTTTACATTTGGTTAGGAAGCTGGCAAAAAGAATAGAGTAACACTAATATACTAAAAAATTCTGCTTTGAAACATTTTCCTTCAGCTCATAGTCAATTTTCTGCAAAATACTTCGAAAATACTGGTTAAAAATGTATTCCTTTCTAGATAGGAAAGAAATATAAGTAGTTTTATATTTAAACTAGCTCTTAATTTTAGTATATAATACTTATCATTACTATTTAATATTTAATCCCTGCATTTAGTGATTAAGTAAATTATTCTCAAAACAACTCAAATCGATGAGGATTTGCATTCGGACCTCACCCTTCTCCCATTTCATTTTTCCTCACCTCTCATCCACTCTGTCTGCAACTCAAAGGTAAACAGAATTAGGCATTTTCATGCCTTCTAAAGCTTTCTACAAGACAGTACAAAAATGGTTATATCTTTTGCTACTGTTAAGAACTAAGACTAAGAGATCCAAAAGAATATCCTGTTGTTTGTTTGGGTTTTTTTTAGTATGGGAGTTCACATCTTTTTCCAAGGCACTTCATGCTCATATCAGCTGCAAACATTCAGTAGCACAAGATGTATTAAGCCCTTTGGGACTATTTATAAACTTACTTATTAACTCTGTGATGATTTAAAGCCACATTATAACCAAGGTAGCCTAGTTCTAGTTAGTTATTTATTCATATAAATCCTAATCATGCTTGAATTGTACTGAGCAAAATGTCTTAATTAAACTTCTGACAATTAGTTCCATGGGCTAATTTTGTGCCACACAAATAGCTATTTTCTATCAGGCTTATTTTTATAGTCTTTTTTATTGTCACTGAATAAGTTCCTTTTTTTGTTCTGTAACAAGGCTATGCTCTGCATAGCAATACTAATCCATACTGTTATATAATTCCAGTAATTTTTGGCCCCTAATTGGGATATTTATGTCACGATGGGCAGCTTCATAAAAAAATGCCTCATCAGCCTTACAGTATTTTCTGTTAAGCTCCTGGAATTGTAATGTGTGGAAGTACTTTTATCTTTATTTACAACAGCAGAACCAAGTTTATGTCCTCACCGTATCAATCCATGTCAGGAAGCTGAACATATTTGCAACCATTCTCTGGCAGTGGAGACTTGTAGACCAAAACAGTTTGTGCTTGTATTTTTAAACAGAGGTCCCACAAAAGCTGATTTTTAGAAATGGTCCTCTGCCTGTACTTGCTCCCAAGCCAAACCTCAGAGCTGTTTAGAAAGATGCCAATTAGCCCAAAACAAAAGCACAGAAGACTTGAACACTACCATGAGTTAAATGATACTTTTTTCGCCCTGGCCTGTCTAATGCTTGCTCATGCATGATTAGGTGAAGAGAATAGGTTCTGATCTTCACCTAGACAGAAGGACAAGATTTAATACAAGACCACCAATGCAAGAAAGGTAAAATGAGAGAACAAAGCACAAAAAGCAGCTTGTTGCTGTTAAGAAAAGATCTGTCTTTTCCTTGAGACAAAAGGTATGAGCCCCACAAGAAAAAAAATATTGCAGCTGGATGTAATTGCTAAAATGGGTGCAATCAAGACAATTGGCTGGGAAACAAGGAGAATAGGAGGATGTTATTCCTTTATCCCTGGTTTAAAAGCGTCCCAGTATAGGAAAGCTGAGTGGTTGAAGTGAGAGTAACTACTTCCTTCAAAAGATCCTTAAGTGCTTTGGCTGGAGTCACACCAAGTTCCTTGCTTTTCTGAGGTTAACAGAGTAGAGCTGAGTTGCTCCCTTCCTCTTTTTTGCTGGAAAGATAATTTTTTCAATTATAAACATCAAAAGCTCTATTATTTGGTGAGCTGACTAGTGGGAAGCAATGCCAGCCTACACCACAAAGTTTTTAACTCAATAATTACAGACTTCCTTGGTTTTATTTAGGTCTTGGCTAAAATTAAATTCGAGTTAAGGGTACCCCTGTCCTGTCTTTTTAAAAGCAAGGGCAAAATCTAGCTTAGATGAATCAGTAGTTAGACTGAAATCTGGGCCTAGTACCCTAGTCACTGGGCTATTGGTGTCATGTCAATGCATATATATTAAATCGTACATATTCTAATTATTTCCTGCCTCTGAAGGAAAAGTCTGAGTCTATTTTGATATATTACATGGAAAAAATTGATATGTTTTGTGACAGGTAATACTTGGAATAAAACTGAATCCTCTCTTATCCTCTCTTATTCCTTTATCATACCTATCAAACATTACTCTCGTAGATTAAATGCTGACCATTTAACTGACATAAATTATGGGCAGAACCCAACAAACATAACAAAGGGAAAATAATGTCAGTAAGAACTGGAGAAGGAGTTAATTAAGTTAACTTAGCAAGAACATTGAGAACCCTGCTACCATGCTGTCAATGACCAGCCATGTCATGATCACAGGACACTCTAGGGAGAAAGGTAACCTCAAAGCCCTTTGTTCCCTGGAAAGTCACTGACTGATTTCAGTCATTTATGGATCACAACTGTAAGTACGACTAACCAGAGACTCAAGAACTTGATCCAAGTGTTGGCTGTTTGTATGCCATTAGAAAATATCCTAAATCTCATTCAATGTGGTGCACTGAAAACATGGAATCCAGACCAAGATAAACTGCACAGGGCCAGATTAATCACAGCTCAAATGAAAATAAAATAGATCTTTCTATTTTGTACAGGAGCACTGAGTAGTAGGATAGCTATGGACTTCATCTAAAAGATATGTGCTATTACAAAGTTCAATATAAGCATAAGGACATATTCATTCCCATTCTGCTATTAAGTTTTATTCCGAATCTAGCATACAAAAGAAATAAGGAAAGTAACTTCTCTAAAGCAAATGGATGATTTCAATAAACCAATCAATGACACAAAAAAAGGCACTTCTGCTCTTAGAGGTATGTGGGCACTACATAGTCACACAAAGTCACAAAGAATGAAAATATCTTCCAATTACTTTCTCTTTACATTTGAGATATATTTCATTTGGGCTTTCAACACTAATAAGGTATTATAGCCTATGCTGCACAAGTGGGACTTGGCAATATGCTATATTGCCATCTGGTTTTGTTTATCATGTATTTTAACTATTAAACATTTATTGAAGACCTTATTGGTTAAGCCATTCCTCAATAATTGCAGTTATTATTTATTAATCATAATACATCTACATAATTAGTTAGGGGCTCCTTCTGGTATCCTTATTCATACTGAGTAATAATTTACTCCATGATCTACCCCAATAAAACAAACCACAAATCTGGCTAACACTCATCACAAATTTGGGAAGCAAAACTTGTTTTCCTGTGGCATTTTCACAGTGTGTATTAAGTTAAATGGACGCATGCATGCACATGTGCACGTGTGTCTTCCAGTTATCCAAAGAGTTAGGTGGTATTCTGCTTAATAATTTCAGTTTCGAGGTGTATATGTTGCCAATTTTTCTGAGGTAATAAAAGATGGGCAGGAAAGGCATCCTGGGGATGTTATCTGTGTTATTGACTCACATTCTAAGACAGATGATGTTTTGTTTCTTAAGGTATTTTATATGATATTTTGTTCAATACCAACCTCTGTCTCTGGCTATTTTGTAATAACCAAAGTTTAAGATTCACATCATTCTTTTTCAGAGAGAAAAGTAAAATTTTGTATAATTGTGATAATCTCAATCTGAACACAGGATGCATGTCTATATCTACTAGTCCTAAATTGAAGAGCAAAGCCTGCCATTAAGATACATCTTAATTAGTTTCAAGGAAACTTTTATTAAGCCTCTCAATAAAGAAATCAGGTATGTCACCAAAAAACTGTATCAAGCAGTTTGACTTCATATAATCAGAAACTGAGCAAAGGTGGTTTTGTCCAGTATACATGAGACAATGAAAGGTAATAATGTATGCGTTCAGAAGGAAGGGAGCTTGACATTGCACAAATAAGGCAGAGATTATTCTGAGAAAAAAATGTGCCACACAAGTAAGAGCCCTTGAGAAACAAGACATCAGGTCTCTTTTTGCCATTTGAGAATAAGGAAGACACATCACATTCCTTCCTAATAAGGCTGATCCAGACAAGAGATTAAATAACTCATTTTGTTACCTCAGGCTGGCAAAACTGTAAAGGCCACAAAATTTCAACATGTTTATGGCATACTGGGTTTGTGTTGTCACATACAGATGAGAACCTGTGGCATTAGAAAAAGGCAAAAGTATGCTTGTTTTCTACTTTCTTTCAGTTCTCAATGACAAAAATGATGCAAAGTGTCCTTTTTTTCATAATAAACTGATTTTGTTGGGTTTAGCATTGGCTCTGCAATTCCCATCTCAACAGAGGTTAAAAAGTCCACCAAGACAATATTTTAAAGAGGTAGATATGTAGTTGAGCTGGATTCATTTGATTTGCACACATCATTAATATCTATGTGGCCAGAGAATCAGGAAGAGATGTAAGCACAAAATTCAGCCTGAAGGAGGTTTTCAGCACTCTCCAGGAAGAGCAATAGATGGAGTTTTGTCTATATTTAGAATTGTGACCCTTGACCAAGGTTTCTCAGATGGAAATGAATTTAGCAGAAGCATGCTGGAATTATAACAAGTAGATGAGAAGAATAGCTTGCTCTTTAAAATGTCTTTTTGTTTCCAGTGGTAAAATTAATTTTCCCTTCATTTTTTTGTATTTCATTTCATCATTATTCAAAAAGATTGTGTGTGCTGTATTAAGACTACAAGCTAGACTTCCCTGTTGTGATTAACACAGTTGGTGAAAGCAAAAACAAACTGGATTCTTGAGGGCTGTAAGCACACAAACTATATTTTAGTTAATTTTCACTAGAGAAGGAAATCTTAATCACAAGCACAAGAAATTTTTCCACAACAGAGCAGAATACTCCAGTACTCAAGATCAATTTTGGGCAGCTAATTAAAAAATATAGTATAAAACTATTACAGCGCAACAGATTTAAAAATATCTCTCTTTGACTCCCAGTCAATATTGATGCACTTCTGTGGGACAAATTTCTTTATCAAGTTTGTTCTCCTCATTAAGACATCTAATCATGTAAATACTGTAAAAAAGACTTTTGGAATGAAAATTTCTGCAGTAACATTATGAACAACTTCATACTCTTTTTCAAGCTCTAAGTTTTCTACTCTCTGAGCCTTTTATTTTAGTATCTACTAGCTATAACAACGAATCAGACAGTTAAAGGACAGCAAATACAAAATCCAACTTTGAAATTCCATTTCAAAATGGTATCTCATAATTTAATGACTACACACAAGTTTAGTAGCTGTTGAAGATCTCTATTGGCAAGATTTATGCAGTCCCATTGTCTCAATAATCTCACATACTTGGCCAATGCACTATAATTTTCAGTCAAGCATGCTGGCTAGCATTATAGGTAATGCAGTTGGAAGTCACTAAATCATATTTTATTCAGTTGAAAAGGGCACAAGAATTGAACTGTTCAATTCCAGTTTCAGGGATTTTTAGTAGGACACAAAGGTTGAGGCTGCTTTTTTAGTGTCTAATGCTCAGCATTGCAACTTTGCAGCACACACAAGAAGAGTGTCCCATTGCTAAGGTTAACATTTACTTTTAGATATCCCTCCTCTTGCATCCTGATCATCTGTAGGTTCCCAGCATAGCAAGACTCCTTGAACTAGACTGATCTTGTTTAACTTCAGATGCTGCAAAGTATCCAATCTATACCAGACATCAAGGTTCCTTCCCAACAGTGCAAAAAAAGGTGTGCATCTCCAAAGAGAAATTTATTTAGTCCTAAAAGAGGTTTCTAAGAGAGGAGGCAGTGGTAACTAACTAACCTTGTACTCCTGAAGCCTGCAGTGATACCAGCTGTCTGCAAATGGAGCTGAAAGTCAAGGATTCTGCTGAGCTTTGAATAGCTCACCAAAGATAAAATAGATTTATCTATGTTAAGTGGCCCAGCCACAAGACAAGGTGGGCTCTCCTAGTGGCTCCCCAGCAACCCTAAGAGTTATCAGAGAACAAAGCACAGCCCAGGGGCAGTGACTTCAGTGTGGACTGGCACCTGAGAGAGGATGGATTCTTATCTGATCATTTGCATGGCCTGGGCTGCTTTCCCCTCTACCAGAGCCCAGCAAATGTAGTTCTTGAAGGCAGCTTGCACAGGTGCTCCTGAGCTCCAGCTGTGTCAGCAGCAGCAGTGCAGAAGGCAGTGTGACTACTAAAGACACTTAGGGACTTATGTCTTTGTGCTTCATTTCTTCACCTCACAAAAGGAGAGTAGGACTCCCTTTGTTTAATGCATGTTCTAAATACGAAAATGTAAAAAAAACAAATTAGAGATTAGGAAATACATTAATTACAGTAATAACATAATGGTACTAAAGCTCAAAAAAAATCAATTTATTACAAAAATCCATTTAATCCCAAAAATTATTACAACATTTTTATATAGAGACACTTGAAGAAAACAAGACTTTTTTCCCATTCTTAAGCATGTTTGAAAAAAATTAAATAAAATCTGTCTAAAATATAAATTACAAAAGGAAAATTTACTCTGACAAGACGGTTATTTCACACATATATGTGGTATTTGCTACAAATATTTACTTTAATCATATTTTTTGTCTGAAGTTTTTTTAATGGTATTTAAAGCACTAGAAATGTCATGACCGTTTAATTTCTACCAAAGAAGGAAAAAGAAGAATACTGTAGCAATGTTTGGTTTTATAGTTAGAATTCAAAACTGTGGGATGTTTTGGCATTCTATTATATGAGAAATTGTTGAAATCATGTAATTAAAGACTATTGTAATGCATATACACCAGAGGGCAGAGTAAAGGCCACTGAATTTGGACATTTCTTGGCTTTCAATGAACAATACAGCAACAGGACAGTTCAACAGGGAACATAACATTTTTGCATTTAATGGAGTGTCTATAATTCAAGGCAGCAGTAGCTTGTTCCTAATTGCCTTGTTGCCAGTTGTCATCAGATGTTAAGCTAAAGACAGAATGATGTGTAACAGAAATGTGCTGCTGCAATAAGAAGGAACATGAATTGCCTTTTGCCGTAACTCTGTAAGTCAGAGCTGACCATGAACTTCTTGTCTGTGCCATACTCTATCCATACCTATGTCAGCTGAGTAAGAACTGCAGGAACTTTCCAAAACAATGCTGTTTGTTTGGTTGATTTTTGGGGATTTTTTGTTTTTGTTTCAGATGGAAGAGAAGGAGAAAAGTTCAGGCTTTTCCTGAGGTGTCATTTCCTATCTCGCTTCCAACTCAGTGGTGCTTAATACTTGGAGCAGCAGTTAAAGCATCCTAGCTGAGAGAGGATCAATAAACTAATGTGACTGCAGATATAAACACTAAAATTTTAAAATCCACATTTCTAAACAGGTTTGGGATAACCTCATGTTCAAATCAATTGACTCTTTGGCAATTATTTTTGAAATTACGACCTTCTATCTAGGAAAATATAAGTAAATTTATCTTTTTTCTGTTGAATATTTGTGTTCCTGGAAAATGAATGTGAGTTATTCAGGAAAGTAAATAGGACTCTGATTCAGAAGGACTAGCAGAAAACAAAGGAATGATTCCTTAATGTATTATTAAAAACTTCATGTAAAGTGTTTGTATATAATATTTAAGATAAAATTTACCAGCAGAAAAAAATGCCTCTTTCAAAAATGGCTGCCTTATGTGCTGAGGGAATAAGAGATTCCCTCAGAATAAGAACTGCATTTTAGAAGAGAATCTGAGCTGCGATCTGAAAGTCCCAGTTGTATCCTCTCCTTATAGTCAATTAATGCAAAATCTTACATCTGAATGCACTTTATTTTAGGAGAAGCAGTTTAGTGCTCATAGCTCTTCATAAATATTAGCACATGCTCTTCTGGTCTTCTCCTGGATAATGTAAAATTGAATCTGAGCAATTAAAGATGTTTTCTAGAGCTGTAATAACTTCATTTTAGTATCATTGCATTTTCTGTTACCTCAGTTGTTTCTAAGCTTTTACTAATTCAAACTGAATGTTCTAGACATGACATTTCCCCAGTATATACCTGTTTGTTAGAGACACCTGGTCAATTATTTAATTGAAATTAGTTGTATTTTTACTTAATAGGAAAGAAAATCTCTGCTGTCTACTGTCATGTTACATAAAATAACTCGTGTGAGAATTGGGAGAGATTTCCTCAGTTCTAAAAATGTTTTTCCATGTTTCATTCTGCTTTTGAAAAGCATAATAAGTTCTGTAGGAAACACTAAAAAAAATAAGAATATTTGTAATGTTTTGTGAATGTGGGCACACATGTATGTACAGAAACTTAGTCCAAATTTGAAACACTAATTCTTGGGTGAAGCTCATTAAAATCACTGCTAGTTTATGCATTTTTTCAATTTCTTTGTTACCAGTCCTATTTAATTTATTCTGTTACAAAACTGTGAGTTCCCTAGAAAGAGTCATCTTTTGTTTCTGTGTAGATATGTTGCTCGTATTTTTTATCTCAAGGTGTAAAAGGGTTGCATCAGAATCTCCCAAACTGTACATGATCATCCTGCTGTTCAGACTTTGTAATAAATACTGTTGGCTCTCCACTGAGAGTGTAAGCTAAACTGAATGAGGTCTCCATGGGGCACAATTTAGAACACTAAGGATGTCTGACTCAATTAACAGCTGGTTGAATTAACAGAAGGGTGCATGAGATCAGAATGACAAATTAATTTGGGCTAAGTGAAAAGCCATGCTTTTAATTTTTTTCCTAGAATGGAATGGCTTGGAAGGGACCTTAAAGATTATCTAGTTCCAACCCCTCCACCATGAGCAGGGACACCTTCCACAAGACCAGGTGCTCAGACCTTGAACTATTCCAAAGATGGGGCATCCACAGCTTCTCTGGGAAACCTGCCTCACCACCCTCACAGTAAAGAATTTCTACCTAGTATCTAACCTAAATCTACCCTCTTTTAGTTTAAAAGCATTTCCCTTGTTATACCAACATTTGCCCATGTTAAAGGTTGCTCTCTCTCTTTAATAAGCCCCCTTTATGTTCTGAAAGGTGGCACTGAGGTCTCCCTGGAGCCTTTCTTCTCCAGGCTGAAGGCCCCATCTCTCTCAGCCTGTCTCCACAGAACAAGAAGATCAGAGGCTCCAGCCTTCTGATCATCTTTGTGACCCTTTACGTTAAAATAAAGGTATAGGAACCTTATCCTTTCAGTACCTTTACATCAAATGTACAGAACTCTTACTCAGATTTTGCCTTTCAAAACTCTACAAAATTTTACAGGTTTCAGGGTAAAGGGCAGGATTACATTGGAGCCCAAAGTCTCTACCACCACTGAGTATACTGTGTGAACATTTTTCTGTAAGAATTTTTCTTTCCACTCAGTTTCTTAGAAAACAAATACAACATTAGGAGGCAGAAGGAAAACAACTCAGTCCCAAAATCTATTGTTCTGTTCTGATAAATTTTGCCTGACAGTTTGGTATAGAAATATGAAAGATGTTGCAATTCCATATGTTCAAATTCAGAAATGGATCTTAAAGCAGAAAAAAGTTTTTGTATTAAAACCAAACAACATTGCCTTTTCACCCTGTCTGCCTTTCTTCCCAGAAAGGATGTTTCAAGGTAGGCTCAGCATAAAATAATATATAGCCAGTTTTAAATCCCTGCAAAGTTCAGGAGAAACATTTTTACAATTTGGACTTGTGGTTTTTATCTAAACATGACCATTGCACACATAATTTTCTTACATCCTATATGGACCACAAATTAAAAAACTGGTTTCAAATTAATCACTAGTGAAAAGTGCTGTGGTGTGAAATTCAATAAGGAGCACTTCTTTTCCTAAACCTGCAGGCCAGAGGTAGAAACAAGAAAGAGGGAAAAAACCCCAACCAACTACAAAGTGAATAGCACTCACAGGACTCAGAGAGATGAGAATAAATGAAAACAAAATAGCACATGCTGCATTTTATCAACAATCTCGGCACATGGAAAGTGACAGAGCTATTTAAAGCAAGCAGTCCTTTTCTGGTTTGTACCAGGTTTTACAACCAATAATTATATTGCATGATCAAAAGTGTAGAACTGTCACAAAGCATGAGTCCAGACCTCAGAAACAAGTTTATATTTTGGCTAGGCCAAAGGAGGTTTTTTAAGCCTTTTCCAAAGCTGCAGGATAAGAATCAAGCCCTACTTTCTAGAACTTCATGCTGTTCCACCTCTACCACCTTTCTGCCATTACATTGGGTTTTCCTGGACCACTGGCATCCAGGCAGAACCCAGAAAAGCTGAGGGGCAGCACCAGCTCCCTCATGTGCACAGTTTGCCACTGTATATGTGGGAGAGCCCTCTCCATCTGTAACCAGTTCTCCAGTCATTTAAGGAGCACAAAACAGAGATGGCTGGGCAGGGGAGAAGAAGGATCTATTTTAAGCTTTTGTATACTTTTGAATTTACATTAGGCCTACTGGGCACCATCCTCCTCTTTCTGCAGCACTGCTGCACAGTTCTAATTTGCAGGGAAGGAATGTCAAAAGCAGAAAGACTCAAACAACAATTTCTACAGCAATCTCTCCCTAATACCCCATCACCAAAAAAAAAGAGAAAGCCTATGGAAGGCTAAGTGATTCTGTTTCAATCCATTATAACCCTCTGAAATGGCAGCTCACAGGCAGCCAGTATAGTAGATGGTCCTCAGGGAGTAACAGAGGTAAAAGAAAAGGCACCCAAGTGAATGTTTAATTCATCCCTCAGCTTTTCTGATATCCAAATGGACCATAAAGAGTCCGGAATCTCAGATGTGTTGAACTTAGAGATAGATGAAATCACTTTTCCACTGAAAAAAATCGTCAAATAAAATTGTAAATACTCATGGAGCAAAGAATCACTGCTGTTTATTCAGAGGTTTATGGAATAACATCAATATCTTGCTCAGACTTAAGGACCCCCTGCATTCCTTCCTCAGAAATATTAGCAAGAGAAGAAAAGACAATGATTTTTATAGACAAGAGCCAGAATATTCCTGGCAATTACAGTAAAATTACAGTAAAAGTGGGCAAATTTAGTTCAAGTGCACAATGTAATTGTATGATTGCACTGATGATAAATGATATTATTCTGTCTTTAATGCATAATCAGTTTATATTTAGGTTGTGAGTAGAGAGGAGATGCAACCTTTTTGTAATATCCTTTATTAAATACATTCATTGAAAAAGCCCAGTCCAGATTCTGGCAGCCCTCTTAAAGGTCAGTACAATTATTTTTAAAACAATCACAGTATTTATTGTTAGCACTACTAAACTGAGAACCAGATTGGCTCTCTCAATGTTCAATATCTCAGACTGTGCCTCCTCGAAGAAAAAGAAATTATCTTTGCACAAAAAGAAAGACTGGTGGGTGGGGGAGCCAAGTCTGAAAAAAGCCTTTTTCTAGAGTCTTGAGGATTAACACCACCTCCTCCACCCTGTCAGGGTGGCAGTCCATTTGAAAGGAGTAATAACCTGCAAGATATTGCTATGAACAGCATGTTTCAAATACAGATTTCAAAGCCCTTTACAAAGGATTACCATTATCTGCATTTTACATTCAGGAAACAAAAACATTTGGGAAGGAGATATTCTCTGAGGATGAGAACAGGAGAAGAAACATCACCTCCTTAGTTATCATCCATTCATTTTCTGTTAGGCTAGCAACTTGAAAGCTGCTGGAAGCCCACTGAAAAAAAGAAAAGTGATTGAATGTTTTCAGTAAACAGGCAGTTTCCAGCATATTCCAGTGCTGCAGATAGAAAATTATGGACTGAGCTTAGTGAACTTGTATTAATTTACATAAGTGAATTCAGCTGTTATATACAAATGCTAAAGTGATCATTAGTCATAAAATTTCTTTATATCCAGTTTCTCTATAAAAAAAGAAAAGTTCTCCCCCAAAATCTACTTGTTCTAAAGAGGAAGTTTCTGAAATTAGAAAATAATCTTTATAAGAAATGTTTGGAGTACACATTAGCTTTGGAGAGAAGGTGTCCTCTACAGAAACTTCAAGGAAATAAACACCTGTTTAGGGATTAACTTCAGGTCTAACCTAAGGAAGGAAGAAAGCTAACTATGAACATAACTTTCTCTAGGAAAAAATCCTGACAAACAAAAGACCTTTTTTGTGCTGGTGAGGTAATGCTTTAGGTGATCTCATAAGACTTTTACACCTCTAGCATCTGCACTTCTGAGAATTTCCAAGGAAACCTGTCCTCCAGTAGTTCAAATAGGCCACATGAGCCAAGAGGAAGATGAGTGTTTTCTTCATTTTTTTTTTTTAATGGAGTGAGTATGATACCTAGTTCTCCATTATTTTTTTCCACCTATTTAAATTTTTCTATTTATAGAGAACAGCTTTACACTTTATTGACAAAGCCAAAATTAGGATGCAATACATATTTTTGCACATCCCTTTAGCATCAAAGCGTGTGAACAGTAGTGCTATATGTTTCACTCCCTTTTCTTTTTCTGTGTTGCCTGCAAAATAAAAGGGTGTTTGTGACATTACAGTTGCCATAATGGAAAATGACAGCACAGAGGCGGGAATGTCATTGTATTACCATGGCAATAGACAAATAGTGTTCATTACTGGTAGTTTTAGGGTTTCACTCAAGCACTCTGGAAGCACTTTGTAGTTCTTTCTTCTTATGCAAACATATTTTAGTGATTTTTGGCTGGCTTCATCCTTGCTGGCTCAGTCAGGTGCAAATTAAATGGCAGTTCTGTGGGCCAGGAAGGTCTCCTGCTTCACTGAGAAATAAATCACCTTGTGATTCCACTACCACCCCTTCCCTCAGTCATGGCATGGAATGGTGTCTTTATTTTCAGTCCAAGGAGCATACATTCATGTGTCCCCATTCTGAGCCATTCAGGTTTCTGAAAGCTTAAAACAGAACTTACTCCCTTTACTTGCCACATCTGACAGAATTAAAACCAGTGATGTGACTTTTACTAATACTTGGACTAAGTTTTAATTGACATACTGTCCAAATCAAGACAGATGCTTATTTAATGCACTGGCACTTAAATAATTACTTGAAGTTCTGAATTGCCTATACTTACATTGATCGCACTTAAATGATTTTCTTAAGTGAAATGTAAATTATCCTATAATTACAATTGTAATTGAGGATTTATCATAAGAATTAGAATACTGTAAGAGCCTTGGGAAAAAAATGATCCTACTGTAAGGCAGTTAAATTAGTTACGAGACCAAACAGTGCTGTGATTTGACTTAAATTCTGTAGCCAATATTCTATTAATATTAATTTCTCTTTAAGAAATGTTCCTGGTTTATTTTCACCAAAGCCAGTAAGGTTAATTGTTGGGCATTTAACACCCCCTAAAGTAAGTTCTAGTTTTAAAGGTTCACTGGAATAAATTAAGCAATTAAGTACCACACAGCCACTCTCTCACATCCCCCACCCTTGTGGGGAAGAGAATCAGAAAGAAAAGGTAAATGTTATGGATTGAGATAAGAGCAATTTAATAATTGAAACAAAATGATGTTGTTGTCATTGTTGATAATAATATGCCAATAATATTATAATTACTAAGACTGTAATGATTAAGAGTGGGAGAGAAAGCAACAGACTCCAAGAGAAACAAGTGCTACACAACACAGCTGCCCACCACTCACTGACCCAGCCTGCCCTCAAACAGCAAAGAGCCTCTTCCAGCCAACTCCCCCAGTTTACATACTGTGTGTGATGCTCTGTGGTGTGGAAGATCCCTTTGGCCAGTTTGGGACATCCTGTCCTGGGTACACTCTGTGCCAGCTTTCTGTGAAGCTCCTCACTAGCAGAACATGAGACACTGAAAAACCCTTGACTCAGCATAAACACTTCTTAGCAACAACCAAAATATCACTGTGTTATCAACATTATTCTCATACTAAACCCAAAAAACCCAGCACTGTACCAGCTACTAAGAAAAGGCAGCCCAGCCTAAACCAGAGCAAGCTCTTAAGTTTTGCCTGCATGTATGAAATCCCAAGGAAAGAAGCAGTACAGCATCAGTTGTGATAGAAACATCTAATCATGGAGTTGAAAGAAGTCTCAGACTTTTAGAAAGTGGCTATGACACCAACCAGAATCAATTATCTATCACACCTGACCAGTTTGTCCAGCTTGCTCTTAAAATCTTTTAGTGATCCCTTCCATTCTAGTATTTCAGGGCCTTGGCAAATTCATTCTAACATGCCACCTAAAGCTTTCTTGCTTGAGATTCATCTTGTTTCTGCCACCATGGGGACAGAGCACAGAAAAGGCCTCCTTTTTAGCAGCCTCATACATATAGAAGTTTGTTACCACATCACTCCATAGTGCTTTCAACAGGCTAAACCTCCCCATGTTATTATTGACTCTCCCCTCAAGTGTCACACTCGTATGCCAAGGTCTCGGTAGGGGGGAGCATGGAGGGGAAGGGAGCTGGGGAGGCAGAGGTGGTGCTGCTGAATGTCTTCTACAGTCTGCCAGAAGCTGCTCTGCTGTCCAATAGAGGCAGTGCCATCAGGCCCCAGGATAAATGTGCTGCCAGCCAAGGCTGAGCACATCAGCAGAGAGGACAGT
Source organism: Rhipidura dahli (assembly GCA_013399225.1). Lineage (NCBI taxonomy): Eukaryota > Metazoa > Chordata > Aves > Passeriformes > Rhipiduridae > Rhipidura > Rhipidura dahli. Next base: position 133,884 of record VXAC01003927.1, read on the forward strand.
GCCTCCAGAATAACAGGGGGGTAGGAAACAACTGCACAGCTGCAGCTGGAGAGAGGAGAGAGAACACCTGAGAGGAAGAGCCCTGCAGACACCAAGATCAGAGCAGAAGGACAGGGAGGAGGAGATGGCCCAGGTGCCCAATCTGAGATTCCCCTGCAGCCCATGGTGATGACCACGGTGAAGCAGCTGTGCCCCTGCAGCACCTGCTGCCTGAGGAGGACTTGTTCTGGGAAACAGGTGGATGTACCTGAATGATGCTGCACTGGGAAATACAGGAAGCCTGCCCCCACCATGGGAAGCCTGTGCTGGAACATGGTCCTGGAAGAACCTGTGGAGAAAGAATCCTGTGCTGGAGCAGGTTTGCTGCCCAGACTTGTGACCCCATGGGGGATCCACACTGATGCAATAGTAAAGGACAACATTCTATAGAAAGAACCTATACTGCTGCAGTTCATAAAGAGCTGCAGCCCATAGAAAGGTCCCAGAGTGGAAAAATTCAAGGAGGACTGTCTCTTGTGGATGGGACCCCACAGGGGTTCCAGGGGAAGAAATGGAGGAGGAAGGAGCAGCAGAGACAATGTTTCCTGAAGTGACTGCAACCCCTGTTCCCCTGTGGAAATCACTGGGATGAGGTAGAGAAAGCCAAAGCAAGGTTTATCCCTGGAAGATTGGAGGGGTGAGAGGAAGGTGTTGTAAGATCTGGTTTTATTTCTTATTTTCCTACTCAGATTTTATTAGTGAGAAATTTGATTAATTTCCCCAAGCTAAATCTGTTCTGCCCTTTACAGTAATTAGTCTACCTGCCCTCCCATGAACCACCTGTATTTCTGACCCCTGTCCATCTAAGAAGGGGAGTGATAGAGAAGCTTGGAGGAAACCTGGTGTCCAGCCAGGGTCAACCCACCACATCCCTCAACAACACCTTACAAAGTGTACATTTATTGTTCTTTCAAATATTTTGCCTCTCTCTTGAAAAACACATGCCCCAAACTGGGCTCAATATGATGCTCTACTAGTTGGCTAGATTAAACCTTTAATAAGATCTTTTAGTTAATATGAGCAATCACTCTTAGAAGATTTTCTATCTCTTCATCACTAGAGTCTTCCTCACCTTTTCTTTGGATTTAAGGAGTAAATATCTGGCAATATTCCAGTGTGATATCTGGTTAACATCTGAAAATACACCAATGGTGCAGCATGTTCTCAGTGCAAGCTGTGAACTAATGAGTGTTAAAATTGAAATTTGTGTAATAGGCCTAGAGAATGGGCAACTATGGGAGAATAAAATCAATTATATTAAACCAGAAGAGTAGTAAGTTTATCAAGATCAAGTAACAAATTAAAAATCAAGTTCCATATAGAAGAGAACCTGAGGATGTATGTACTCACAGATGATGGGTAACACCCTAGTAACCAGTTTTTCAGAGCAATGAGGCTAAAAACCTTGAAACCACCAACTAAAAGGAAATATCCTAAAATTCAGTGAAGTAGTGATCAAAATAAGGAATTAGAAATGTTCTCAATATAAACAAAAGTTCAATCACAAATGACTGAACTACCTTTGTGGCAATGGAGGTTGAAACTCCCTACAAGTCCTTGCAATATACCAAGATACTGATCCATTTTCCCCTCACCTTCCTACAATAAAGGCCTTAAATAACACACCTGTTCATCATTTGCTTTGGTTTTTTTCCCTCCCTGAAATAAATACCTGCTGATTTTTCTTAGTTTTGAGGAAAAAAATTATAAAACAAATATTTATTATATGAGCATTATTTCTCTGGTATGAGTCAGAATAGTCCATCTCAAAACCCCAATCACAGCAACTGGTCTGAAAAAATATTGTAAATTTAATTCAAATAATCCATTTAATAAATCTAAATTTCAAACAAAATAGTCCTTGGCTTCTGTGTAAACAGATTTTGAGATGTTCAGAGGATCTACCTCAAAGAACAACAGTTTAAGTTCCTTTCAAACTCTCAAGAATGTAACACGTGGCATACACTCAAAAGTAATAGTGGTTTTACCTGAGAGTTGAGAGTTTGGTGATTTCTCACAGGTCCTTTGTCCACCATCATTATTGTCTTTCATTCCCACACACTGGGAAACCTTGTGGTCACACAGTCCCTGGCTGCTGATGCCAGAGAAGTTTTCACACCTTCAGCTCTGAGTCCTGCCAGGTGCCTGTTGCAGCTCTGATAATTTTCCTTTCTGGGAATACTTTAAAGCAATTGCTCCAATTAACACTGTCTCTCATCATCTTCTAAAAGGTTTCCACTCTGCCCTCTGCAGCATATTTACCTCTAAGGAAAGGGACAGATGGAGTCAGTATTAAGTGCAGCTTTGCCTCTGGGCTCCCAAGAGGGGCACACGAGCCCACGTGGAGCTTCAGGAATTCACCTTCCAAAGCCTGCTGACAAGTTAATGGGAGCTCTACAAGGGGGAGCCTGGACAATCGTTTTTACTTCTGAAGGTGTGGATGTGAGTATTCAGACGTGAAATGTGTTCTAGTCTGCCCTAATAACCACTGGTCATGCTCAGCTGCAGCAGTTTGATTTCTGCTGGAGGTAGGCATTAATCTGTGAATAAAGTAGAAGTCTGTGTTTTGACACAATGCCAAGAATGGTGGGTCCTATCTCTGGCTTCAGTGCAGTGCCTTTGTCTTGCTCAGCTGCTACTTCTGGTACTGAAGCTGCTTTCACTGGCTGGTAATTTGTCTAGAGCAAGATACTCCAAGATGTACAAGGACTCAGAATGACCCTTGAAGAATTCCAAGGCAGGAATAGCGAATCCTTCTCCACCTCTCTGTTGGAAGTCACATTCCCTGAGGTCTGAGAATTATGCTCCTTCTGTTTATTAACAGAGAATGATTTGTTTGAAATAGAGACCTCACTTCACTGACACCTTACACTGTTGATATTTTGTAGATCACCATTGTGGGGAAGCATCAGAAAAACGATTAAAAGGGAATTGGCAGTTGGAAAGATACCACAAGACATTAGAAACAGTATTTATTAGTTCTCAGCAGCTCATTTTCTTCAGGGCCAGGAGAGTGAAAAGTCTCTGTAATTACTAACTACAAATGTTTACATTATCCAGGGAATTGTAAAATCCCTTTAATTGTTGATAGCAGTTTAGATACTTGAGGTAGAGGAAGTAAAAGATAGAGGGAATAAGATCAGTCATTACAGCCAGCTCTCTCCCATCCTGAGGGAAAACAAGCTACTGTGAACACAGGGGCAGTACAAGGACAGTTTAGCTAAAAGCTAAAAGCTTTCAAAATGTTGAAAATAAGTCAGCATTTTGTGGCACCAAGCTCATTACAAAAATTATAAAATAGCACCATAGTTTGCTATATAGATTATAAGTTATAGAATAGCATCTACAGAGCAGATTCATCTGTGTATAAGCAAGTGGTTTGGTCCACTGAAAAAGTATGCAGGTTCACCAGGCAAAAATTCATGTTTGCAATGAATTTGTCTTTCTTTCTTGAAAATCCACTTAGCATAAACAATTTGGTCATACATCTGCCATTTACTTTCTTCTCCTTGCAAACTCAGGCAGACCAAATCCCAGCTCTGAACTAGCAGCACATCTTGAATGCCTTAGAAACCCAAAACCTCATAACTACTGAAACAAAGTGTTCTGCTTCTGGAAGATATCCTATGCTTAGGAGAGACTATTACATTTTACACATACAAAACAAACCAAAAAACATTTGAGTGTGGAAAAGTTAGGTATTAAAGTATTTAAGAAACAAAAGGGATTCTGGAATTCTGACTTACAAATGAGTGGAATTTCTAAAGAGCATATAAAGTAATGAAATTGTTCAAACACTGGTAATCTCTTATTTCTCTGGAACATAAAGTACAAGCAGAATTCCCATCTGGTTAAGGTAGCAAACATGGGGGTGGAGAGAAACACTAATTATACATTAGCTCAGTTACACTAATTAATATGGGACTGCATCAATACATGAAATAAATATTGGTATTTCAAATATGGAAAAACTAGTAAACATGATCATTTTAAACCCATCTCTGTAACAGGTAGCCTGGATTTGTAAATGCTACAGTAAAAATGAAACTTTAAAAGAGATGAGATCTGACCAACATGCTTATAGCTAATGGGTTTTTTTTTGACAGCAATTAAATTGACTATAAAGTCATCAGAAAAACAGTGTAAACATCAACTGCCAACAGCAACTCCTAGGAACTTCCTGAAAAAGTGAAGCAGTGAGTATTTTTGGGGGAAAAAGATAGTTTAGTTATACAGAAAGGCAAATCAGTAGAATTGAAATGTTTATGCCAAAATGGAAATAACTTTGACAATAAATACTGAAAATAATTAAGTGATTCTTCTCCAAATTTTTAATGGGTATAAATCTTATAGCTCTAGGAAAGTTGGGAATAGATCATGGTTAGGTAGATCAAGGTTAGGGATCCAAAGTTCAAAATTTGTTTTTGGAAAAAAGTAGAGTCCAACTTATATCCCTCTTTTCACACTGAACATTATTTTGTTCTTCAGAGAGTTCTCACAATTCCAACAAATTACTTACAAAACAAAATAATATTCAATGAGCTGAAACACTACCATTTAGAAGAAATTAGCAATTTCAAGCAAATCTGATAGTGGAATAGAACTCCTCTCTATTCCTGAGGTCTAAAGAATTCGCTATATAAACTGTATATAATTCAAAAGCTGTTAACATTATTTTCACCTAGAAAGGCAAACACATGTTTGTGATAAAATTTTTGATAAATGCCCCATTTTACTAAATTAAGTCAGAGCATATTGTCATAAACAGGTACTTTTAAGAAAGGCAAGATGCATTACCATGAAAAACTCTTTTTGTGTACATGGCTATGTGTTTATAGAATTTGCCATCTGAGAGTCTGTGAGCCCCACAGAGAGACTTTATAATAATCTTCCAAATTTGATTATAGATTCAATGTTTGTGTAATTTATGATTTAGCTAGAATGGCTTTTAGAAAGACCTCACATCCTGATTTTGAAACTATGGGTAATGGAGAATACATGACTTTTTATTAAATGATCCCACAGTCAGTTACCTTCACCTTAAGAAAAATAAATCTATATTGAAATAGGGAGTGAACTTCAGACTTTGAAATAAGTTGTTCCATTGCTTTAGGCTTCCTTTTGATCTGCTTTATTATTGTTCTCTTAGGCAGGAGTGAACCGACATATTGCTGTAAGCGAAATTCATCCTGAGAAATTCTTCCATCTCCCACACAGTCCCTTTTTTCCCCAAGTAAATACCTCTTGTGCAGGTACTGGCAAAGGACTGGTGTGAACCCCACTGCTACCTCATCCAAGGCAAAGGCAAGGCAGGGCACAGATTCTGCCCACATAGGATTTAGAGTATCTGCTGTGTTTCACCAGTGGCAAAAAGTACTGTGAGTTACCTCTCTCCTCCCGCCTCACCAAAGGGACAGCAGCATGTCACACAGAGCAGTGCCACACCACTGCACCTTCAGTACCCACAGGGATCTGGGGAGGAACATTCCTGCCTCAAGGGTTGTCTCTGTGTGCAGGCACATTGTGGAGGTAGGGAAAGGAGAGTGTGTTATATAGGCTGGTGTGAGATATGAAGGAGAAGGAGGGAGATGCTCTTCCTCCACAGAGCCAGCTTCAACAGAGCCAGTGCCATGTGGCTGCTGCTGCTGTCACCATGTCAGACACTGAAATGTCATGGCTAACTGCCTAAACACTGCTGTGAAGGACCTTTTGCCCAGGATGGCAAAACAGTATAAAGAAGCTGCAACCACCAAAAACTCACTCCTCCCTGAAGATGCCTCCTGAGTAGAACTTTGGACTTTGGACTGTGAGTTAAGCCAAAGAGAACCTGAGATAAAGGTTCCTGTTAAATTTTCTCAGGTCTAGGGAGAATTAAATAAGGCTAAGGGAGAAGAATGTATCCACAAACCCAATAGCTGTCCTGAAAATCAGCTCTGGTTCAAGGTGGGGGAGGCCATAGCCCACAGGCTCATCTGCTGAGACCAGGTTTGCACAGACTCCCCCCCACCAACCAAGGGGGAAGGAGGAGAGTTTTGGGTGTGTGGAATTCTGAGTTTTGATGTACCTCTGCTCAGAGGCAGCAAACGCCCATCCTCCATTACACAAACTGGCTCAGCCATAAAACCCCCACTCTAAAAGGCCACATTCACAGGACATTCATGAGAGGAGCAGCTGAGAGAGTGTCTTAAACTATCAAAGACCCCCAAAGCCCTCCCCAGGCTCATTTGTGAAACCTTGCACCGGAGCACTGCATGTGATGCAAAGTGATGCAGCAGATGCAGAGACTGCCACAAGAGATGGTGTCAAACCTGCCCCCACTCCAGGGGAGGTACCTCGGTGTTCCCATCTGGCTTAAACATATATAAATCCATGAGACTCTCTGGTTTTTGGGGGACCCTCCCCACCAAGAAGACCAGATGGAGAGGATCAATGGGATGCCATTGGGATCCACGCAGTAGTGATATTTTCTACATAATCCATCTCATTTCTCTTCCCCCTTCTCCTTTCTATTTCTTTCTCTGTCTCTCTCTCTCATTTACTGTTAAATAAAACCCATACTACTGACTCTGGCAAATGGTCTCATTTGCACCTTGATTTGGGCAGAGGCATCACTCTAAAAATATTAATAACCTGATCATAAAACCATGTCATTCAGCAGAGAGAGCCCAAGCTCATTTCCATCACAGCCCTTCTGGGAAGGGAGACTTCCTTGACCAACACTGCACAGTGTCTGTTACGGGTAACAGCTGTAGCACTGTGTCACCCAAAATGAAGGAAAGGTACTGGTGTTGACTTGCAAGTGGAATAAGTTTTTACCATTGTTTTCATAGCTTGCTGTGATTTAAATTCCTACTCAGTGTTTTTCCTGGCAATTTCCAATGTGTTTATTTAGGGAAAAACATTTAGATAGCTTAGATGCGTAGGAATCCTCCCACTCTAATACTTTCAGTGATTTATTTTTCTAGCTAGATCTTCTTCCCTTTATTGCTCAGGTAAATTTCAAACAGCAGTTCTGGCCTACGTACAGCAGATAATGCATGTTGACTCCACTTCTAACAAATTAATGATGCATTTTTGGTAAGACACCATTTTCTGAATATTCGTTTTCTCAGAGGGATTTGGTTCTTTCTGCTGACTTCAGGAGTCTTTGTCCAAAATCACCAGCTACCATTATTATCATCTAATAAACATGACATCAGGAAGAGAGGGTTTGACCAATTCTAACAGAATTTGGTCAACACTCCACCAACTAAAAGAAACTCACAGAGATATGACAAAACATTTTAAATATTATTTATTTGGGACCTTTCCTGCCAGTGAAGGAAAATGGCATATTTAAATAGCTGTAGAAAGAAAGCATGGGTGGGGGGAGGGAGTGTTTCATAAATGATAAATTAGTGAACTAAATCCTACACCTTACTGTAAGTCTGTAATAGATCTGAAGTGGAGAAAAAAAAAGTGTAAAATCTTCTTAATGAGCATTTAAACACAGAGTCCCCAAAGCAAGAACTGAATTGACAAGAGCAAGTCTCAGTGAGCTAAATCTTACTGACACCTTGCTGTCTCCTAAATTGAGGTGACAAGCTGTCTGCCCCCTGAAGAGCAGCGAGCTATGAGCTGATGAAAGCAGGGAGATATACCAGATATAACTATGCCATGTTCTAATCTCTTCTGCTGAGTATCTCAGCTCCATACCCCTTGGATTTGCAGAGGCATCTCCAATTCACAGCCTGTTCAAATGTTGCCTTTAATGCCTCTTTTGCCTTTGATTTTCAGGAGTTTATAGTGGCTCATACCGCTATGATAAGTTATTTACTTAAGTGAAGAGGTATTTAGGTGCTTTGCAACATAGATAGAAGCTTTAAAGAATTTTCCAAAGCATTTACACAGGTAATTGCCAATGTCTGCTAGAAAGAATGAAGCTTTTCATTACCTTGAGACCTATATACTCATTTAAAATCTGGACTATATGCTTGCTGAAGTCACCAAACTTCACTCACAGCGAGCTCTGTTAGAGGAATTAGGTCTCAAGTGTGCTGTAGTGTTTTTGTAGTTGCAACAATATGAGGGGACTGGATGCAATACTGAAATAGAGATACTAATGACCCTCCTGGTGAAATATCTTTTAGGCCAGCTAGCAAGTTAGACTCATTTCAAGTTGTTCTGCATATTCACTTACCTTTCAAAAATTATACAAACAGGACATGTTTTGAAAATAAAGACATCTAATCACCACAGTAGCCTTATTCCCAGAAACCTCCTTGCAGCCTAGCACATCATTGGGCCCCAGAGAAATTGTAAATGGGAACCCCACCCAGGCATAAATAAGTCTGAACCGTCTTTAGAGAATAAGGTCAAAACTCAGTTCATGCCCATTCCCCAGGGACTGGTGCTGCAAAGACTGTCTCCTAGCATAAAGGAGACAGTGAAATAGTTCAGAGAATTGGAACTATTAGTCACTAGACCACAGATTCAAAACCCTATGAAGATTTAGCAGAATGATAAAATTAATAACTTTATCCTGAAAGCTCATTTTCATCACAGTTGTTTACAAAAGCAAACCTTCAAAGGCAAATATTTGACTATTTTTCTGTTTTTCGATCCTTTATAAAAACAATTTATGATTTTGATTTCTATTTCAAATGCTTAAAAATGCTCATTATGAAAATAAATATAGCTCAGCAGGATCTTCACACAATATGTTGATTGCAATTCTATGGTATTTATTTAAGACTGAGAGAAATGTCCCTGGCATATTGCCAGTATCTTTCACTAGTCTACAGTCAGTACAGAGTCAGCACAACTGCAGAGGTTAAAAAGGCTAAATTTGGGTACATTTACTTGCTGCTTTAATTATTGAGCAGAAGACAGTTGGTCACTACTGGCTGATAACATTCCTACTGTTAAAGGCCCTTTTATACCACACAGTAATGAGAGACTTAACTTTCTATATAAATAATTATCTCTATACAATGCTAGGGTTTTTTACATATGCCAAATTTTGCATCAATTTTAATTAAAAACAACTATAATACCAATACAGAGTGCCCATGCAAAGATGATAATTTATAAATTATTGACAACTAAATAGTAAATTTAGATGTACTTGAATATATTTATCATTAACAATAATCTGAAATAAAAAGAGATGTATGACAACTCAGACCTATTATTGTATTAAAATTGTGTTCTTCTAAGTTCCATCTTTCATTCAACTGTTTGTATAAAAGCTTATTATTTGATACAACAATATTTAACATTTTTAGTGCATGATCAGTAAATTATGAATATTACTTTTGGTACCTTCTTGCATTCTTTTTGTTCTGATTGATACAGTACATTTCTTGTGGCAAGTAACTGAAATTTTTCAACATTATGATTTACATTTCTCTATTCTATCAGTAATCTGTTAATTGAATAGTTTGTGTATGTGCATGGCTAAGATGTTGTGGCAGATCATCACCTCTGTATTTTTAAATTTTTTTTAATCATCTCTGATGTGGAGGGATTTGTAGAGTTTTAATGGGAAAAATAAATATGTGAAAACCTGGTTTTAATAGAATACACATTTTGACAATATTTTTAATAGTTATGAAATAATATCTGAGTTTACCTGTGTGAGATTTAAGAGGTAATCCAGATTTCAGAATGTCATGCTACAAGTTAAAGTGTAATAATTGATGTAAATCTGATTTTCAGAAATCTTGGGTCCCAGATCATATCAGTTCAGGTTAATAAGAGCAGAAAAGCTATTGCTTTTCTGAAAAAAACATCAATCTATTATGCAGATTGCATTTTTAAATAAGCATTCATAAATACCTCATAAAAGCTCAAGAATAAAAAAGAAATTGAACTAATTCTGTTAGCTAATTTGCAGTATGGACTTTTATTGGTGCTAATAGCAGAAAAAAGATTTTAGCATCAAATAGCACCAGGTCTTTTCTTATTTATTTTAAACAACACCCTTATTAATAGCTGTCATGTTGGAAGTGAAACGAGTGAATGTTTGTACATGCATCTGTGTAACAATCTGCAATAATGAAGATGTAACAATTCTGTATGTTGCTACATGCACTAAGCAAATCTCATGATCTTTGTTTGAAAGGCAGCATGGTTTCTAACAGTTTTGCTTTTGAATCTGCATAGACCCTTTCCCTTTCTTCATTTCTCGCCCTCTCTCGGGTGAAGGGCATGAGGGCAGGTAAATCGCTGGCAGGAAAAACTTCGCTTCATGAAAATAAACCAGGCTAAACATTCCAGAGGAAGGATACCTCAACACTGAAATTATATGCATTTGCTTTCTGTGCATTTTAGCACCAAACAGATTAAACACTGGTTCCAGCAACTGGAGTGTAGAAAAGACACAGATCAAGAGCTTTTTGTGTGGAAAGATTGCATTAACCCAGGGAACAACAGTCTCATGATACTGCTGAGCCACGGTATAAAGAGGAAATGTAATTTAAATGAGTGAGGTGTATATTAGTCAATGACCTACTACCATCATTCTCATTTCTTAACCTTTAAGAGGAAACATCTTTTGTTGGAGGACAAAAGAATGGTCGTGGTATAAGAAAATATGACATAAGACACAGTAAACTATGGTTTACATTACAGAAAATTCTTCCAAAACATGAATATACACATATACAAAATCTGTCATTATTAATTTTGTTTTCTTAGTTGAAAATAATGAAAAATCATAACAGAGCCAAAATGTTTCTATGCAGAGGTTTTAACTGAATGTTTCACACAAGAGAAGAAATCTGACTTTGTAAGTGATATTACATGACCACATAAAGGTGAACTGCAGACACCCTTTATCCAGCAATATATTTTGTCATCATTGTGGGAGTTTTGCTCTGTAATTCTTAGGGTTCATCCCACTTCCAAGCAGCCATCTTCACAGTTCAGTTCCACATTGCTGCAGAGAATGCTCTATCCCAGGCCAGCAACCTACAGGAGAAACCAGGAAATGGGTCAGTCCAGCTCAACAGCATTCAGCGAGGAGAATTCCTTAAAATTTTCCCATGGCAGTTCAGATCACTTTAAAATTTTTGTCTGCTGAGATTATCTTATATAGAGAAATCTATTCATGAGTTGTGTGAGGTCTCTTACAGGAAAACCCCGTGCGCAGATGTAGCCAAAGGAGGGGCTGCTCCCCGCAAAAAGCAGCCTGAGCCTCCAAACTCCCCACAGTCTGAGCAGAAAGGCATATATAGAAGACAGATGGATCTAAGCATGAACCAAGCTTTGAAAAGAATCCAAGGGAAAGTTATTACACTATTTTCTTGGAGTATTAGAGATAACCTCTTATGGAGACACGCTGCAGAAAATGGTTTGCCTGTCCCTCAGCTTTCTCTTTTCATTATGTTTGGTTTTATTAACACTGTCACTGGCTCATCTTGTGAGGAATTCGAAGCAAAGAACTGTTACAACAATAATAAATAGACAAAGGGCATCAAGCTGAAATTTTTCACATCAACAGACCTACTTGTATGTATGAGTGTTGGGCACCACATAATATTAACTAAATAATATTTGAACTATCATCAGTATGCCAGCTTAAAGCAAGAATCTATGTTACTCTTATGACTTATTTTTGGTCATAAATCTTTTTCTCAATCTCCACATTATCCTATAATGACCTCTTTGAACTTCTTGCAGCACTGCCTGTTACCAGAAAAAGTAAATTATATATCTATTCTTTTTAAATTTTTCATGCGCAGCAAATATATTCCCTTGGTACTGGTATCTCTGTTACCAGTCCACTGATAGGACTTGTTCATGTTCAGGTCCTGTTCAAAAGGGAGAAAGCCTATAAGCTGGTGAATTTATGGATGTATTTGAATATTTGCTGGTAGCAAATAAACAGCTATTTTCTGAAATTTAGGCAATATTTTAAATCACGAATTTAACTACGTACTATTCTAGAATACTAGCCAGAAAACTATATCCATCCTCCTAAAACTAAAAGCACTCCTAGTCCTCCTAAAACTGAAAATATCATGTAAATTATATTTGCTAGGACAGTAACCTACCAATTTTGCCGCCTTTTAATTACTGGTTTTACTTGTTTCACAACATGGAAATGCTTCCAGTCAGGTTGTATTACTCAGCACAAGAAAAGATAAGAGAACATGACCTGAGCAACATGCTTGCCTAAAGGTTGTTCTTGTTCCCACTGAAAGGCTTCACTAACTGCCAGGGAAGCAGGACTTATCTATTTGACTTAATTCTTCCCTTTATATCTGGAGAGGGAACTCAGTAATTCCAGATGTATCCAGCATCCCAAGTCAGCCTTTTGTTCCAGTATGTATCACAGCTACCTGATATATGACGGAAATTACAGAAGTTCTCTACTGGAATCAAACACAATCCAGAACAAAGGCTGTTTTCTAAGTGGCATGTTTAAAAAATAGCATTTTCAGTGTAATTAATAGAGCTGTGAATTAACATAATTATTTCCTTCCTCAGACCAAATTATACCCTGAAATAAATATATGCTGTTTCCAGTGAATTCCGTAAACAATTTACATTTACAAACATGCACACATTATTTAGTGTTTTAGTAAAACAGTCTTGTGCCCTTCTTTATGTCAGAGCCTGATCTTACACCTAAATCTCAAGAGACACAGTTTTGTCAGATTATTGCATTTCTCCAAGACACTTAGCAGAAGACTAACAATAAAAATACCACCTTTATTTTCTCTTCATTCTGTTAATACAGATGTTTCAAAATTAAGACAGAATGGGAAGGTAAAATAAAATTGTAAAAAAACTCAAGCAGTGGGAAACAGTCAGCTAAAATGGGCAAGCAGAAATTATGTTTAAAGGAAAAAAAGGTTTAAAAGGTTTAAAAGCACTATGTCTTATTGTATTCCTTTTTTTTTTACCTCAGTACTCATCCTCAAGTATAAGTGTGATCTACAGACACCCATATTTATGTATTTAAAATGTGGAAGACACAAGTTCTCTCTCTTAGCTGTTGTAGCACAGTGGAACCAAGCACTAATATCTCATGACTTTGGGTTGTGTTGTATCCATGAACACAAAAGGACTATGTGCAGGAAGGAAGCACCACTATCTCCTTTGAGATATCCAAGGGAACGATTTTGTTTTGCAGCTCTATGGACACTGTCTGAACTGGCACTCCTGGAGTGAGCAATACCACTCCCAAAACACCTGCCTGTCTGCAGGGATATGTTCATAAAAATTTTGTGGGATCTTGACTGCACAGCCACGTGTGATGGAGCCAACAAAAATAAGGTATGGTTTTGCAGCACAGTGATCTGCTGCATGAGCTGAAGCCAAGTGACCCTGAGGCTGCATAACTGCAATTTCCAGTCAAAGGGGAAGGGGCCAAAGGCACAGGAGAAGGACTGCTGCTTTCAGAGCCAATCCCTGTTGATGTGAAACCTATGAGAAGATATGAGTTGCCAGGGTGTGATGTAGCAGCGGTACCCAAAGCTGGGGCAGATCTGGGTCTCCAGCCTCCTGACCTAAGTGCTGGGAGAAGAAACAACAACATATGTAGTTGTGACAGGGTGAGAGAAGCAGACCAAGTCATCAGTGTTTTTTTGTACCTAGGTAATTTGCTGAGTGGGAAGGTGTCTAATGTTTAAATTCTTCCCTGAGCTGCAGCCTTAATGAACTTCAAAGAAAGGTTATGCTGGGAGGGGAAGTTGAGAGAGCAAGATGCAGAAAAAATTATGATGTTGGCAGAAAAAAATAAAAAAAACCCTTTCAATCCCTGATCTTCCTCCACAGGGGAAAAGAGGGAATAAACAATCCACATTTCCTGATTTATTGCCAGTCATTGACTTGGCTGTAACATTTACCATTTACAGCCTTGTACTGGGGTGGCTATTGTGCCCAAACATATCAGAGCAGAAAATGGAGAGTAGGACTGACACAGGTAGGGTTTCCTCTCTCTTTTTCTCTCCCTTTCCCCATACACCCAAACACCAGCATGCACATCAAAGACAATTCAACCTGTACTGTTCATAGAATTAGCATATCCACTATATTTTTCTGTTTTAATTATCTGCTTTGTATTCCTCTGTCTCTGATTCTCCTCATCACCAGATCAAGTACATTGTCATGTACCACTTGCAATTGCTGGAACACAAAACACTAACATACATTTCACAAAATTATATATTTACAGTAAATGTCCCAGCTTTTTAGCATGGGTGACAATGATGTACTTTAGCTACAATCGAGACCATCAACAGATTGTACTGCAATCTGTCACACATTCTCAGGAGGAAGAAATTGGCAACTCACTACACTGAAGAACAGTAATCAAGCATCTGGAATATTACAGTACAAGTGGATTTTATATGATCTGACTGGTTGAAGCAATTTGTAATAATGACTTTTTTTAAATGAGCTTGCCAACAAGACTCTGCAACAAGCTTAGGCTCCTATTGTCACCAGAATACTTAATGCATGTGACTCTCTGATCAACAGTATGTCTCATCTATTTTACTTATGACACTGTTCTAAACTATTTGTACCTGAAATAGATGCATTTTAATGGAGGAAAAAAAAAAAAAAAAAACAACCCAAAACTACATCTTGGTGTTAATCAAAAGTAATATCCTGTTTTTATGGATGCCTAATGCTTGGGAAGAAATTTAAGAATACTCAATAAGCAAAACAATTGTGTCATTTTCTGCACTGTTGGCAATTAAAATTTAATAACTGCTTTCTCTCATGTGAGGAAAATGATATATTGAACAATCTGAAAAAAAGAGCAAGGCTGTCAAAAAGTAATCCAAAAGGGGAAAAAAATGTTCTCTGGTCTCTATCACTCTGAGCATGGACCAATACTACAGTTCTGTTTGTTCAAAGGAAACCAATAAGAAAAGAAGGAAACAAGCTCTGAATATGATGTTTAATTCTTGAAAGCACAAGTTATTAGTGTTCTGAAGTGAAACACTCAATACAGGAGTATATCCTGACAGGGATCTCAGTCAATAAAACTGCTAAGACACTTCTAAGATATCTGTCAATCACCCACACACAAAAAAGAAAAAAGCAAAGAGAATGTTATGATTTTCTTTCAAGACAGAAGTTTTAAAAGGGAGACAAAATTAGACTCAAAAGTACCCTATAAAATGACTATAAAATTAGTTATGTGCAATTACATTTTTTCAAGCAAATTTAAATTTATTCCTACCTTCTAATTCTGAAAATACATATGCAAAATGGAGACTTGAATCTGAAATTTTGGGGTCACCAAAAATTACCATGTGCTTTTAAAACCCAAGTCTGTATATTCATTTTTATGGATTTTATGATCTTTTATCATAGATTAAAATGAGTGTTGTTCAATTTCATTTGGAGGAGATTTCATTGCTATTAATGAATTTCCATTGCTCAGTGTACTGAAACCAACTTAAAATATTTTATCATACTTCAAAAATTACATAAATATTTCCTAAACCATTTCATTAGTGTTTAGAGGGAAAAAAACATAAATTCATTTGAGTTTATAGCTAGTTCCTTAATATTCTTTCAGTAAATGACCTCTAAAATATTTTCCATATACAATTTATTTCTTCACAATCTAAAATTTAAGTGCTGTACAGTGTTTGTTATTAAATATTCACAAAGAAGGAGGAAGCTACTTTTTTAAGGTAGAAGTTAGTAAAGTGTGAATATGACTCAGCCCTGTGAATATGTTTGTTCTTAGAGTCTTTATGGGGGGACTGGAAAATCTGACAGAATGTTGCTTAAGAAACTGACCAAGGAGTTCTAATTTTTGGTCATTTTATAATAAATTCTTTCCTTCAAGAGCAAAACCAAAAGCTGAAATGTTAACATTTCTTACATGATTTTTCAAAATTCTTTTAGAAAAGTGAGCTAATGTGGATATTGTAACAGTTTTTTCCATTATGTGTGAGAGTGCAGTAAAGCAGTAATAAAAGCTCTTTATTTACACGTAGCTCAAGAGTCCTGCTTACACAGGACATTGTCATCCTATTCCATTTTTAACAGTTGCAAATACAATGCTGATTTTGCAGCTGATATAGCAAAGGGCAAGCCATGTTCAGCACCATGTCAGCTAGCTGTACTTAAACTCATTGAGAAAACAGCTTCACTTTGATGGTATGTGATTACTAACAGAACTTGTCCTTTGCTACACTGAGTGAAAAATCCAAAGGTCTGTTGGCTAACTTGAGCATCAAAAATTGTATTTAAGGATGATCATATTTCAGCTCTCTCAAGCTGTGTTTCTTTTACTCAAATAGGACTTTCTTCACCAAAATGATTCATTGGGTTTCAAAACTGAAGCATGTTTTCATATTTTATTAAGAACTTTGGTGTAGTAAGATACCACCACAACTCTCTGAGATATGAACTCATGTTGTCTTCACATAAAAATAAATTCCTTCACTTAGCTACATTAATTCCCTGTATTAATTGAGAATCAAAAAAATAGAGCTACCTTACAATTCCTGTTATATTTCATTTCCATTGTGGGATCCATTTAGCTGCTGTAATGCCTAAAACACTTCAACAATGGAATAATTTACCTCGGCCTTTCTGCTCCTAAACTGCAGCTCCTTCCTAAGAGTAAAACAACAGAGCAAGTGTCAGCAACAGTGGCTCCTAAACACTTTAATAACAGATCACTCACTGCCTAAGCAGTTTTAAGGATTATTTCTTATATGCCTCTTTTATTCTCTATTGGAAACACTATAGACACTAAACACATAGCCAGTGGTTGCATTAATGGTCTGCAGAAAACACAGGCAACCTATAATAAATCCTACTAGAAACATGATAACAAAATGAAGCTTTCCAAGAAACAAAATATATTCATTAGAAGGTCCCAAAATTCAGCTGATAACAAAAGCATTCTGTCCTATTTACAGATACTAAAACACATGCAATATACATATAAATAGTTGTAGTTCTGTCCTTGTTGTAAAAAGAACCTTTAAAAGTAGCAATTGTAATCCTTCAGTTATATATATTCCATCAGAAAATACCTATT
This sequence comes from Rhipidura dahli, assembly GCA_013399225.1. NCBI lineage: Eukaryota > Metazoa > Chordata > Aves > Passeriformes > Rhipiduridae > Rhipidura > Rhipidura dahli. The sequence goes on from VXAC01003927.1 coordinate 150,931, forward strand.
CATTTGAATTGGGAAAGAAGTGACCTTGGAAAAGCTGTAAAATTACATTCAAAGAGTTCAGAAAATATCAAAACATTTCATCATGGTGCTTTGAAATTTTCAAGTTACTTTTCTTGAAATGGTTTTAAACAAAATGGTTTTTAAAAAATGGTTTTAAAAAAATCACAGTCAAATAGAGAAGAAACATTTGAAGATATAAATAAAGCATTTCAATTTACTTGACATGACTGTTTTCCTAATTTTTAGTTGTGAAGACTCTTTGAGATTTTCGTACTGTACTCCTTTCTTGAATAAAATACATTTCACACTCCAAAAATTGTATCAAAAAAAAAATCCTTTCTACTCTAAATGAAAATCCATACTTTAGGGAAAACCTTGTAGCTCAGTCTCCTTGGCCTGGTGAAGGACTACCAAAACACTCCAGGAAGCTCCATTGTGCTGCAGTGCTCAGAACAGTTCAGCTTTCCCTGGCTCTCATTGTTCTGCCTTCACCCTGTAAAGCTCTCCAGTTTCTTTGTTTAAGATTACTTTATGAAAGCAATTATAAAGAATACTATTTTTATGCTTCAAGTATTCTTCAGTCAACAGAGGTTACAATAACTTTTTTTTGACCCAGATGCTGAGCAAAAGGCTTGACCTTGCTGCTTCACAGCTCTGGAAACAATTGATCTGCTAGTTCTTTCTGAAAGGATGCAGCTTGCTGAAGTAAATGCAATATCACAAGGCTTAGAAGTACAATGGACTCGTACACACACCATCTGTGTGAGTACTTCAGTGGACCCCAGCATTCTGATGATTAATGTATTTATCTTGTGAACATGCTAATGAAGATGCTAAGTAAGGATAAGTATTACATGATGCAAAACAGGCTCACAGAGATAAAAATACATCCATCAATGCATATGGGAAACTGGAAGCTGGCTTGAATCCACTTTTTGAAGTTAAAACATAATAAAATATTTAATAAACACACTTTTTACAGTAATTATTAATCTTAGAAAGATCTCTAGAAGTGAGACTGAGGAAGAATTTTCTTCTGTGGGAGAGTCAAGAGCCACAGAGATATTTGTTCCTAAGGAGTGGGTTTTTTTCTGGGATGATCTGGAAAGGTTATTTAATAAACATCTTGCTAGTGCAGTGACAATGGCCACAGTGTCTCCTGATCTCTTCCTGTGGAAAATTTTAACTAAGACTTTTATTGCAGAGCTTATGTTTTTAATGGGATGTCGAAATATTAATGGCCCATGAAATGTATGAAGAGTGTGTGGCATAGATGATACTCTGGAACCTTCAAACTTGGTATGGTTGCTGAGAATTACAGATAATTAGATCTGATGATGCAGGAGACTATTTCCAGACTTATATTCCTGTGCACTTTCTCTTTTGTTCTGTACCTTCTCATATGTCTTACTTTTGTGGAAGAGGTGACTCCTCATGCAGTACTCAGTTTTAGGGCTAGAGCATTCATCAATGAAGGAGGTCTTCATCACCATTATCTGAGCTGCTGCTTCTTTTATTTTTCCTGCAGTCCACAGGGACAGATCTCACATCCATGGAAATTGAATCAGTAGCAGTTGATTCAGGATATTCAAATTTGATTCTCCAAAATGTTAAACAGGCTAGACCTTATCCAGCAATTTATATAAATAACTGCTTAACTGCAAACACATTAATAATTACAGACTTCAAAGAAAGCTTTACTTTGCATATGAATATAAACTATGGTTAATTTACTTCAGTGAGAGCTACATAGTCTAGTGAGAATATGCTTGTTGCATGATAACAGCCTGTAGCATTCATTCAGTCTATAAATCTTTAGTTGATCATAGCAAGCCAATCACTAACCTGGTGGATTAACAGAAAGAAGAAAAATTATTTACTTAAACAATTAATGCCTTGGAATTCAAGACCTACTGGATTTCCTACATCCTGAACTCTACTAAATTATGTCCTCTGTCTTTGTCACATGTTCAGTCTGCTGGAAATGAAAAAAATCCATTCAAAATAGCATGTATATAAATATAACATGTATATATATATATATATATATACACACATAAATACACTGTATATATAAATAAATNATATACACACACATAAATATGCTGTATATATAAATAAATATATACACACATTCTAGATATATATATAACATGCATATAAATGTGTGAAACATATTTACCTTCTACAAATGTAGCTGTTTCACCTAATTCTTGGAAAAACAGAAAACTACTGGTCCAAATGTATTTTAACAACTCATTTATGATTATTTTTTCATTTTCTAATGTCTTCCCTAAATACAGATGGGAACTGATAGTTTGCTGCCCAGTACAGTATAATTTGGGATGGTTTTTGTAAAGAATATGCAAGTGTCAGGAAAAATATACTGACTTTCCAGGTAAGCCTTTGGTGACGTAGCATTTCCTCCAGGGAACACAATCTCTTCCATCCATCAAATGAAAAAAATGTGTGCTACTTCCAAACAAAGAAAGCTTCTGCTTCATCCTAGAGAGAACAACCTGCTGGAGAGGTTTCACCTCTTTTGACACCTTAACCCAAATTTGTGTGACCTTCATGTTTTGCAGTTTATTTGAAAGTGGAAAGGAAAGTGAAAGTGAAAGGAAATATGTTAGAGTGCTGATCAGAAACTAGTAAAAGATGTATATGCATGGCCAGAGCAAATGTTATCAGTGTCATGCAGGGTATTTGGTTTGGTGTGTCCCAATGATTTGTGTCACTGTGTTAAATTTCTAGTCTAAAGAGTGTTATTAAATTCCTTAAAGATGGAAATTGCTTCTTATCTATGAAATATCTTCACAAGTAATTCTTATAATCCTCAAGAGAACTAGTCTTGACAGAAATATGTGGAATTTGTGACTAAATTTCAAATGTTTGGATCAATTTTAACACAAAATATCTGAGGGAAATCTAAGTGTAAGCATATACCATAAAAACTATAATGCCTTTAAAAGGGAAAGTCCACTGCAAAAATTTATGTAATCCTTGAGAATAGAGCAATCCACCCTCTCAAAGTGACCTGACAGCAATAACTGTATAGTTTCAGAAATCTCCACTTACAAATTATTTTTGCTGAAGAAAATATGTCTCATAATATAGACACTCAATAGGTTGGTATTAAATGTTCCTTAAAATGCAACGGTAAAAACATCTGATATAATGCACCTATTTGTCCTTCTTTTTTTTTTAAATTTCAAGTCAAAGCCTTTAAAAGTGAATACCTTGAAAGTCCTTCACACAAAGCTGATTGCCAAAGAATCCTAAAACAGTCACATTCTTAGTCAAGTGTACACAAAGGCCATTATTTATGCAGACATGAATACATAGCAACAAATTAAAACAACCAACTGTCCTGTGTTAGGGGAAAAATTACTTCCTGAGAATTTTTTTCTAACTAGTATAAAAGCTTTGAACACTTACTAACCTCAGAAAACACCACTCTAATTACATTCTCTCACCTTCTCTGTTAAGCTCCACATAACTTTTTCTCTTTCTCCTCCTACTTGTCTTTTACAGAAATTACATATCTCTTCACACCTTTGCCTACTCATTTTTACCACAAACACAGTTTTAAATAAAATTAATCACTAAGTACTGTATTACAGGTCCAAAGAAATCATCACCTTTACCCTTCATCACGAGGCAGTTGTGTGCCAGTGTCTCAACATTATGCTCATCTTGATCTGATTATTCTTAGATTTTTTCCACTGATAATCTCCATAAGTCAACTCATGTTCAGCAGACTTTAAACTTCTCTTAACAAAAATATGTATCCGAAATTGTTTATTTCCACCTTCTCTGACTTTAGACAATTAATTCAGAGTAGTTTAGATACCAAAGATGAACACCTCTGAATAATTCTTTGATTAATGATTTTCCAAATTGTCTCAAGTCCATGTGGTGAGGGATTACAGGCACATGCTTGCAGTTGTATTGTAAACCAAGACTTAGTGTTTGGAGCTGAAAAACTTTTTTGTCTCCATCTTATGAATCTGAAATTGTCAGAAAACATTTTTCATAAATGTCAGAGAGTAAATGAGTATCTTCTAATTTTTCCATCCCAGGACCATAGAGAAACATTTATCAATATCCTTCATTCCCTCAGTTCTGCAGCTACTGGTTTGTAAAATGTTATCAGATGACATCCTCAACATAAAGTTTTTTTAATTTTTCTCCACAGCTTTAATGCAGGATCAAGTCAGTTTTTTCAAGGATATTCATGGATTCTTTCAGTTTTTTACCTCCACCTTGTAATGTGTGGAACACCACCCACATAAAGACTTACTGAAGTGATAAGACCACTAATTAGATAGCCTGACATAGCATTCACATCTCCATATGAGCCTTGGGCAACATTACAATTACTGTGAACTCAGAGCCCAATCTGGCAGTATTTCAAGGTGGAATACACAAGTTTCTCTGCACTGAATCTACAGACACTCTGAACAATTAATAATAGTGATTAATATAGTCTGCAGCAGAGCAACATTTTCCTTTTCAGTCATCTGAAAACATCATAGAAGCTAAGAGCCACCCTACTATATTTATTCTATTTTTTCCTGGTTGCCCTCCCCATTGGAAATTTTCAAGGCTTTAGGTGCACGAGGGGAATCCTTCAGAGAACCATACCCTCTGTAACCATCCTTCCTGCAGCTGAGAATCCCTTGCAGAAAGAAAGGAAATCACTGGGAGCCCAACACTACCCTGCCCCAGCCTATAGCACCCATTTGTCTCTCAAGACCTGCACAAAGTCTCAGTGCCAGCTTCTCCACAGCATTCTCTAACATGGAAATGTTATAAAAAGCCAATATGGAGCATGCAGTCAATTGAAATAAAGTAAGGATGTGTCTTCTGTTACATCTAAAGATACAGTTGAAAAAAAACCTCAAGCTTTAAAAAGCACAGATTGCTTCTTAATTAAAACTGAGATTCTGTGTTTATTATAAATCTATGCAAACATTGTTTCCTGTAACCTGATAAAGGGTTTGTCATTATGAGCATAGATCTCATGTTAATTTGCTCCTAACATTCAACATTTGGAAAATTTGAGTCATTCATCTTTCAATATTTGAACTGTCCACTGTGGGTTTTTGAGTTTTTTTAATTTGACTGTATTTGCCATATAATTTGACATATATGATATCTATAAATATAAAGGTCACACATCATGTGGTTCATATTTTCTGCTACAGAATTCTAAGCAAATTAAGATCAAATACTTTCTGGGCATATCTTAAACTAGCATAGTATTTTTCCAAAAATTTCTCATAATATTAGACAACGACCAGCTAACAGGAATAATTAGGAACAGCTGTAATTTGATGAGTAATTTTTCTAATGTACTTGTTTTTAACAGATTTCAGTTAATTAAGGCAGAGGAGGATAGCTATGAAGTTCTGATTTTGAAATGTGAGAAGTTCTGCACTATCAAATTAAAAATAAAATACAATTTGTATGTTTTATGTAACATCTCACAGAATAAGGTAACTTTTTTTTACTGATAGAAACTGAAATATTGCAACTGTGGGAGATTGAGCATCTGCTAGAGTAAAAAAAAAAAGAATGATATTTGTGATCTGGATGTAAAATCTGCGGAATGAGAGTTATCCTAAAATAATAATTAAAACTTGCCAAGCTAAGTCACCTAAACCAAAATAAGCTGTATGAAAGCTAGATGATATCCTTATGCTATGGAGAACACAAATTATTGTGAGCAATGAACATGGAAGCAGACAAGCAGAGACTTCAAGTAAGTCTTCAAGAGCTGCACTAAAGCCACTTCATCAAAACAATACAAACAAAATTATGATCCAACACTTGGAAGAATATGTAAGGCAGTAAAGGCAAAGAGAAGAAAACCCCTTAGCTCAAAGATTGCTTCACAGGCACAAGGCACAGAACTGCAGCAGCAAATACAAAGAGCCTTGTTCCAAAACGTGTTGGTTCTTGATCACTGTCTTGGCAGTGTGGTGCCAAAAGCAGTAATGGCATTTTCAAAAGAAAAGAAGTCTTGTGCTTTAAATTATATAAATTATATATTGATATCACTTAGGGTTATAAAAATAAAGTCCAGGTTAACAAAAAGTGTGAACTTAATCTGAGAGAAAATAAACTGAAAAAGATGGAATTTGCAGCAGTACTGCAGGGGCAAGTATCTATTCAAATTAACATGTCTACTGAAGGAAAAGGAGCTAAAACAACTGAGGAAGAGTTTGAGGTGACTTTCTAGGTGGATATTTTTCTCATCAGATTATAGAATATTGGTAATGGAGACCAAATTTTTGCCTTATTCCAAGGGAAAAGATGAGTATTGGAAGAGGTTCATCACTTTGGGAATCAAAGCACAAATAATGCCTTATTCATGTTGAATATAAAATATGCAAATCTGTGTTATTTTCTGGTAATTCAGAGAAGTTTTTTGAGAGAAGAGCAAGATTAATTCTTTCCCAGTGTAAGAAATACATTACATATAAGCTTGTAGCCACCCTTCAAAAAATACCACATACACCTGTGTATGTTAAATTCCCCTTTTAGGTAACTCTAACACTGCTCTTCCCATTACACTCCATAGTCAACACACTGAAATTTCAAGAGACACACACGTGTGTGCATGCATGTATGTTTCATCATTCAGATGTTACTAAGGTCCTTATAAGAAGTATTTCCATTCACAAAAGTGAAAGAAAATCATGGCCAAAAGATCTGAACATTTATAAAAGAGACAAAAATTGTTCGGCTAAACTTATAAATATGTAAATATTTAAAATTGTAAAAACTCACAAGGCAAAAGACACAAGACTGAAACTATCACTGATATTCAGCATTTATAGCTTCAGTCTCTTCACATCCTGCCTAAAGTCTCAGTACACTGATGAGCATTACTCCATACAGTACACCTGAATGGGAGCATTCCTTGAATAGTTCAAGCAATCCAGATTTCTCTAAATGACTACCAAACCTTCAGGATTATTTACATTTCCATCTGCACAATTTATCATCTTTGATTTCAAATTTGCTTCCTCGCATCCTTGATGAAATACTGAAAAAAAATTCTAATACAAATCTGAGAAGTACCTCCCTAGGAAACCCACCAAGTGATGATGAGTCACCATTGGCAAGCACCTGATACCTGTCAGGACTGTTTGAAATTATCTATTTCCTTTAAGTCACATTAAGGATGATAAATCATATTCTTATTTTTCAATTGTTTTATCAGATAGCACTTGTCACATTATTTTACTTGGTTTTGTTTTCAGGATACCTGGAACATCTTTTACCCTTTTGAATTACTGGTACAAATGGGGCTGGTTTTCAACTCTGGAAATTCCCTGGTATTCAAATGTTTAATAAGTTTAACACTAACAGACCAGATATCTTAGCCAGCTCTTTTAAAACTCTGTCCTCCAGTTATTGACATCAGCAGTGGCATCAGCTCTTTTTCTATGAGCAGGCTAGAAAGTTCTTCTTTGTTCATATGGAATTCCTGTACATCAGCCTTTCCAAAAAGGAGATAGGAACAGCTGTTGAACATTTCCTGAGACATTATCTTCATTTAGCTCTCTCCAATTTCATAATGGCCATTCCATTAGTAGAATCTCCTTTGTTCCCAATGTAATTTTTAAAAAAACTAAATTTCTATTAGCCTTTTTACTGGCACAAATGGCTTTTCTGCAATTCCTATTTTAGTAATGATTTTCTGTGTCCTAGACTGAAGCTCATTTTTTCTATCTTCTTTGCTTTTCTTGGATTTCACAAACTGTTTCTCTCTTTCTGTTATCTTCATTGCATCACTGATAAAGGGCAAGCTTCTAAGAAAATTAATTTCTTACCTGATACAGAATCATAACTCCTAAGATTTTCTGATAAGCTCTAGATTTAAGCAAAATCCTTACTTTCTAAGAATTCTTTCTTCAAAGAAGCCAAATTATTAAGCTTCTAGTACAGTCAGATTTATCCACTATAATAACATTCAAAATATTGTTGTTCTGTGGTGAATTCATGCTACTGCATTTAATTTTAAAACTTCTAACGGTACATAGAGTTTCTTGCTCCCCACAGTCCCTTACATTTTCTTTAACAATTAACTATAGTTTTTCCCCTACACACTTTATAGTCAGATGTTTTCTATTTGTATCAAATGGTCTTTAATAGATTCCCTTTTGTGCCTGTATTTGTTAGTGCTTACATGGAGTTCTCTGTACTGTGCTAAGGTACAGCAGTGGCTTATGTGAATTGAAGCAGTAATTCAAGTGGAAAGCAGAGGAAAAGAGGTTGTGTGCTGAACCCAGTAAAAATTCTCAAAAGTGTCTGTTACTGAAAGTTCTGTTACAATGCCACAGCTTTCAGACACAGATGACTAAAATTCAGCATCAGATTAAAGGATGTAAAATAATCCATGTAACAATGAGATGATTTTCTTGGAGGCACTGATTGGTAACATATTTTTTCCAAAATATGCCAAAATATGGTTTATGCTTACTTTTAAAAATAATATATTAAAAATTGTAAGCAGAAAGTATTAAGATATTCACTTCAAGACTCTAAAATTTGACATGGGCTTATAAATGTTTCATGTTGTTTTCCAAGGGAAAAGTAAAATTCATCATGTTGACAGATTGAAAATCCTACATCACTCCACACATTGTCCCACATCCTTCTCAAAAGCATTGACTTCGGCAGGTTTTGACCTCAGCTCTAATGATTTTTGTTCCTTAATGGAGGGAGAATTTACTTTCATGAAGCACTGCAGAAATTTTGAGCAGAAAAGTATCCGCACTGAGAAAAGAGGTAAATATGTTTTAAGTAGGGTAATGCCCCTTCCTTACATCTGTGGGGTGGAGGTATTTGTTCCATATTTTTAAATACGTTTTCAGTACAGCTGAGGAAACTTTATCACAACTTGCATCTCTCCAATGGTTATTTGTTATTAATTTTAAATACAACTTCAGTAACAAAATTTGTGCAGAATAGAAACTCACAAAAACTATGCTCCTTCTTAGCCAGAGAAAAACAAGAAAAAAATAATGGTTTCACTTCAGATTGTAAAACTGATTTAAAACAAGTATAAGGAGACTCAGACACTCTATTAACAGATCTTCTACAAAAACAGAATATACTGATGTTCATCAAAATTTTATTTCTCTTTTCTATTTCTAAGACATTTTTCTGAGAGCTCATACCGAGGTAAGAGCTTGTTCATCTTTGCAGGAGAGTACACAGTGTTTATTCTTTCTTCACCTTTCGGCCTATGCCAAAAATTATAATCTCATGGAACTTCAATTATTATTTTTCTTTTAATAAATGTGGACATTGTGCACAGTTTTCTTCTTACTTGTTTAATAAAAATTGAATGACCTAACAGAAGGTATTGTGAAGGCCCCACACATACTTGTTTTCACCTGCTTGATTCCAGCTATCAATTAGATCTCAAAGAAACAGCACGACTTTGGCAAGTGTAACACACAATTAAAGTCTATGATCTTGTTTAATGCTTCTCTGCTCTTGCAGACTCAAATTTTATCTCAATTAGTTATTTAGATTTATAAATAAATGGCATGTCTTCTCCTCTCACACCAGGCAATCAGGTAAACAAAATTTAAGCTTAATTATGCTGTGCTTTCCTCTGTCTGCAAATTCTTTTAATCATTCACATTCTAAACTCTATTGCTATGAGGATGTGGGTAACAAGAAAACTTGGGTTTGTTGTCATATTTTCTAGATGTTTTTTCAGCATTTGATTACAGATCCTTGTAAGCATAAGAAGGATTGCAGCAACTGAAAAAAAAAAAGGCTGACTTCATGCTGAGAATCACAAAAATTATAAATGTCTGCACTTCACATTTTAAAAATTATTATATGAATCCTACTTATGTCATTTAATAAGAAAAAAAAAAAAAAAAAAAAAAAAAAAATATGTCATTTAATAAGAAAAAACCAAACCCCAAAGAAGGGTGAAATCCATGCTGTGGTTTAGTAAAATATGGTTAAAGTGTCAATTAACTGTGAGATACAAACTCATAACAAACCAGACTTCTATACTTCCCCTGTTCATGGGAACTACTTATTTAAGCACAGTCAACTGACATTTACACAGATTGTGAATTATTATTGTTCTTGATGCAGAACTTGCTTGCTTGCTTGCCTTATCTCAGAAACAACAAAACAGAGATATTCTTATCCCAGGAAAACTCAACCAGAAACTATTCAACTTCTTTCATGTGATACAAAGGCTAAGGCTGTAAACTCAGCAGCCCTAATTTGCTCCTGGAGAATAATATCAGTGCCTCAGGACTGCATTTTGAAGCACCCCGGAAGTTCCAGAAGAGCCTTAGATGGGCACAGCAGCATGTGAATGGCAGTATGTGAGCAGGTTTAAGCCCAGCACCCAAGTCACCCAGGGATATGAGCAAAATGTACCTGGATCTGATGTACCTGGAAAAGCCAATGTTGACCTTTGGAGTTTAAAAAGATTTATAGAGCCCAAAGTATGTTCCAAGTAACTATGAAAAAATTTTCCTTGTCAGCCAGATTCATAATATTCATAACATTGGGATATTTACCCTAGCCTTGAACTTCCCAGCCACATTTTTCCAGAATAATCCAGAGCTGACAATGGCCAAAACACCAAAAAAAGCAAAGTCAATTACTATGTTTGTTGCTAAATACATATATTAAAGGTACAAGTAGTGATGCATATTTGTCAAAACTATCCACTATTTATTTCTATTCTGTATTTATAATGAAGCAGAAGGAGATGTTACATCCCATATGATGTTAAGGATGCAGTAAAATTTACCATCTGTTGACAACAAAAGATGTGAAGGAGCATTTGCTAAAATTAATTATTGCAGTTAAAGCTGAACATCTTATATCCAAGATCCCCACAGTAACTAGCTGAGGAGTTCACTGGAATAGTCTAGGGTTATTCCAAGGACTAGGATATTCTGCTAATGTCAGCCATGGGCAAGCTAAGGGGTGAATCAGGGATTGCAGGCTGCCAATAACCCCTGGGGCACAGAAGGTCTCCCATGCCCATCTCTACAACAGCTCCCATTTTCAGGAATGTGTGAGCAGGGGTTTGCAGTATGGACTGCCCCCCAAAGCATTGTGCATGGATTTGTGATGAGAACAATCGGGAGGGAGAGTGAGCTGAATGACGGGTTGGGGTCACTTTAGCCCATGGTAAATTCTCACCAGAGAATTTTAAAAAGAACTGGAGAACTGTAATGCTGTTCTGGCATTCATGAAGTATTAAATTTATCAAAACTCTTGCTTCACAGATTCCTTAATTATATTAGGAAAAAATCCCTTCCTTTTCTCAGCAACACAGAGCTGAGAGATGCATTCAGAAGAAGAGGTTTTTTTTAGGACTTAGGATATTGGTCAACTGAGAAGTTTACCTAGAGAGGTCAGCAGGACAGGTCAATCAGCTTTCTTCGCTGCTGTACAGCCCACTTTCTTACCAAGTATGAATGAAGTATTCAGCACACAGGATTATATCTCTATCATTGGATTTGGAAAGTGTAAACTTCTGCTGCTGTTTGCAACAGATCAGCCAGGACAACCAACATACCACTGTTTAGTCTCCTGACATTTGGAATGATTTCCACTAACTGAAGTATTTGGATTATAGGGGAGATAAGTATGTGACACAACAGCCTTTGACACACAGCAAGTCACACCAGTTGATTAAATTGAATTCTTTGGCAAGCAGATCTGCTGAAAACTCTGACTTGCATATTTCCTGCTTAAAGGAACAGACACAGACTTGACCCAGCTGGGATGGATTCCTGGACTCAGAAGAAGAATGAGTGTTCCTGGAACAAATTTCACAGACCACTAGATCATAACAGTAGATATTCAAGAGAAAATCTAATTTAACTTACAAGCTTTATTCTGTATAGTAGGCATATTAAGAAGAATTCATCTGCCTAAAAGTACGTAAAAAGTCTAGATGGTGTAGAAGTTGGAGTTACCCACAGTTGACTGGCTGGTAGACTCATCATGCTCTGTAGTTGCAGCCAGAAGCAATAGAGAATTTAAAATAAAAAATGTGTTTGGTCACATGAATATCAATAATTACCTAAAGTCCTTTAAACAGTCATGGACTGTTTGAGCTTTTAAATCTTCCTGCCAGGAAAGAGATGGGATTTTCTGTATGCTAGAAATGGAAAAGGTGTAAATATCCTCAACATCAGTTTTTATTTCCCTTAGTTTGGAGTTTCATACTAAAAATCAAAAGTCTAAATTTAGAAGATGAAATCCATGGAATCCATTGAAAAACTGAAATGGGCTGCCTAAATTAAGACAATTAGCTGGGGAATAGGTCTGGTTTAAAATATTGAGATAAATCAACCAGACATCAAAGGACATGGAATGAAACTGGACTGATACAGTCAAAACAAGAAATCAAACATTTTGGGGGGGTTCTTGGCATGGATTCATAGAGCCATAATTGCCATGAAAAGGTGGTGATGCCATACTAATAGGCTGGATTAGTTCAAAAGACAGAAACACCTTTCTTTTCAAGGATATAATGCGTCCCTACAAGCAATCATTCTCCACTGCTCCTGAAAGTCTAGAGTACTGAGTTAGTCACAAGGCAACAAAAGAAACCCTCCAGCAGTAAGTTATGATCTCTCTGTTTTTCTGATTAGCTATTCTAACAAATTGCCCAGGGAAATACAACTACTACATATGACAGAGCAAAAGCACAGCAGGATAAATACAGAGTGCAACAAAACCGCGAGGTTTGGTTAACGTGGGTCATAACCAGGAACAAAACTGAGGCCCGACTTGCAGGTCCCATCATGCTGCTGCAGGAGACATGGAGTGTTACAGTGTTGGGGTCAATAAAGAAGGAAGACATAAGGAAGCCCATTTATCCGTATCTGTATCTGTATCTGTGTCTGTATCCGTGTCTGTATCTGTGTTTGTATCTTTATCTGTATCTGTATCTGCATCTGTATCTGTATCTGTGTCTGTATCTGTATCTGTATCTGTATCTGTATCTGTATCTGTATCTGTATCTGCACCTGCATCTGTATCTGTATCTGTATCTGTATCTATGTCTGTATCCGTGTCTGTATCTGTGTTTGTATCTTTATCTGTATCTGTATCTGCACCTGCATCTGTATCTGTGTCTGTATCTGTATCTTTATCTGTATCTGTATCTGTATCTGTATCTGCATCTGTATCTGTATCTGTATCTGTATCGGTATCTGTATCTGCACCTGCATCTGTATCTTGTTGCTTCCCTTCCACATAAGTTAGTCAAGCCTGACAAGGCATCAAGCAGACCATTAGCCACTTTTTCACAGCTTTGTCTGCTGGTTTGTGAGCAGGTAGGGAAAGGGCACTTTATTTCCCCTTGTGCTTCCAATCCTCATATATCTCTCTCTCTCAGATTTGCTGCATAGCAAAGGAGGTTTTCTACCTCTCTGGAGCTCTCAAAAGAGACTTCCTTCCTTCTTTGGTATATCTGCATTCTGGAGGAGAGAATTGTCCCTCCTTTTAATTTTCTTTCTCTGCTTTCCGCTCTCTGCCTTTAATGTTGCTTCCATCAAGGCCCATGGGCTTTTTGGTGTTTCCTTTGGGTTTCTAGAGTGCTTCCAGCCCAAAGACCAAGCAGTATCTTTGTAAACTGTGCCTCGTAATTGCATAAATAAGAGTTTTAACCTGCCAATACAAACAGAGTGATCCCGTTGATTCAAATGGTCCATATTAGCATATCATATATAACACAAATTGACCTAGCATGAAATCATTTGTCTTAGCCACTGTATACATTAGCATATTAGCATTCTTCTTTTTTTTTTTCCTTTTCTGAAAACAAAGTGTTTGTCCATGCAAAAATAACATTGATCAAAATTGTGATTATGAAAAGTAGTTTCGCACCTGATATGGTCAACTTTTCTATTAATATTTTAATTAGAAAATGATAGCAGTAAAGTTTCAGGTATGTTTTTAACATCTCACATCCCCTAAATCATAGTGTACTTCGTAAATATTTGCTAATCTAACAAATATGTAGTACCAGCCAGGTCATAACTCATGCAGATAGCAAAGAGGACTTTGTGCCATTTTATGATGTCACTTCTCCATTTAATTACTCCTTTAAACTATTAATATCAGACTTTTTTTCCCTAGCTCTCATGATTTTGCTTGTGTGACTAAAAAGCTCTGTGTACCATTCTGCCAGCAGAGGTTGGCTTCCTCCCTCTCTCATAGCAACAAAATCCTGGCTACCTCTGAAGTGGGTATGTCAAATGGGAGGGATTTCACATCATCTCGTGTCTCTCCAGCTCACATGCACAAAATGTCACAGTTCTGTTCAGAAGGTGCTTTTCAGCAACCATTTTGTGTGTGATATTAATCAATTTGCTATTGATGACCACATCTATGAAGTAACATAAATATATCAATAACATAACTGCTCTATTTCATGATGTATGGTAGAGACAGACATTCTTTTCCTAATTTTTTAATTTTAAGCCATGCTTAAAGAGCATGAACATTTACAAATCTACTTGCTATTCCTATTTAAATAAGAAAGCCACATTCTTCTCTGGATGCTTCACTTCGAAAAATATTTGTGGCTAGCAATCTCTTGCACCAATACATAAAGCATTTGTGTTGAACACTGTAGCAAATTTTTCTGACAGAATTTATACTTTTTGCTAACAAAGAGTTCAATCCTTGTCCAGTTCTGTAATCCCAATTCAAATGACTTCATGGGAATAATATCACTAATTTCAGTAAATCTATTTGCATTTGTGCTGTTTAATATCCTGTCAGCTTGCCAAATCAGACCATTAGCAAAGATAGACAAATGTATTCAGCCATAGGCAACTTGCATGTCCCTGTTTCTAAATAAATGAGCTTATCATACAGTACAAACATCACTTACATTTTCAAAACTTTAAAGGAATGAACATGGTCAAGATTAATCTCTTTATTATGACATCTACTATTTTTTCATTATCCATTACTAAATTTTCTTGCATGCCCTACAATTAGAGAATGCTGTGTTGCTCAGTTCAGCATTAAAAAGGATTGTTTCTACAAGACACAAATGAAATATCTCTGGACCAGTTCAATGAGCTTCTGAGCTCCTTTCACTTCGAATGAAGCACCATTACTTGGCAATCACAGAGCATTTGCTAGCCCTTGGTAGCTCTTACTCCATGAGGCTATTTATGACAGCAGAACTAAAAGTGAATATAAGCATCTGCAGAGTGACAGCTTTGACAAGAGGTTCTGTGAAGAGTATTGCTAACACAACATGTTACTATACAGAGCAAAGGCAGGCAATGTGGTGCACTGCTGACCAAGCTGCAATGTTAATAATAGATGAATAATTGAAGTTAGAGGGATTTTTGACCTAATGGTAAAAGGAGAAACTAAATACATTACCAGTTTTGTGTAGTAATACTGCCTGAATCCATTTACCCCCATTTACACTCATCTACATTACTGCAGTGATTTTTCTCTCCTTTTACATAAGTCAAAATTCTGTTTTGATAGTCTTCTTGGAAGGGAAATAAGAGAAACAGAAGGTCCGTGGCAGCTGAAGAGAAAAGGAAAGATCAGGACCTTCAGTGTGACTGCAGTGTTCATTGCCTGAATTTTCCTTTCCATCTCCTTGGACAAATAAGAGTGCTTCTAGTCTAGGTTACCATAGTTTCTGGTTTCCTTAGTAACCCTTTAGAGAGCATTCATGTGTTTGTGTCAGTAGGCAAAAGTGTGAGGGGGTCTAAAATGGAGTAACAACCTCTCAAATTTGGAGTGAAAAATTCCAAATTTTCTCCTCAACCAACAAAAGAAAACAAAACTTAAACCAAGGAAAGTCTCAGTGGAAATCAAGAGAATTAACTATGACCAGGTATGATTTAAATCATAATGTGATGAAAGGGCGAGTTTTTTCTCAAGTCAGAAGGATCCTCATGGTAAACCTGGAATTTGAAATGCAGTTACCTTTCTTGTGATAGGAATTTGGAGTTATGAACTGTCGCTTGCAAGGATGTTTCCTTTCTAGAGTTTTATTGTACAGTAGTTACAAAGAAAGCATTTTCCCATTTGAGGCATAATGTTAGCAAACAAAAACAAAGCCAGTAAGACTTATGTGTTAGTATCTTTGTGTAAGTATAATGGAAATGCTGTAATAAGAATATAACCAGTCACATTTTGTACAGCATTTCCTCCACCCTTCATGCAACAGACACTAAATAGCAAAATAATGTGCTTTATGAGCTACTGGCTAGATCTTTCTTTTTTTCTTAATCCAAAATATTTGATATGGTACTCAAATACATGAGAGTTTAAATTTCTATTTAAAAATAGAAATTTATTTATGTGTAAAGAGGACTACTTTTTACTCCTAGACCTCAGTGATTTTTATTGTTGTACACCTGTCCTGAAAGTTTTCAGTACATTTGTTCTACTGCTCTTGCTTTTGAAAAGCCCTTCTGTGTTTGGAGGCTTTGCAGATATTGACGTAAGGCAGGTCTTAGCTAAGCAGGATAAATAATGAATAATGAATTTAAGAAAACAGATTTTTACTGTGACAGTGCTTGAACAGTGGAACAGGTTGCCCAAAGAGGCTGCAAGTTTTCCATCCTTGGAGATGGTTAAAACCTGACACCTCAGAGTGGGGCAACGTGCTCTGAGGAAGTGAGTTGCATTAGATCTCCCAAAGTCCTTTCCAATTTCTGCTCTTCTGTGACTCTAGGATTCAGTAAAGTGAGCAATGGCTGGGAAACTGCCTAAATGCATATTCTTGAGAGATCTAGAAAAGTCTGTGGCTCATGTAAGGAAGCACATGCTGTTTCACAAAATTTAATACTTTTCTAAGATAATTTATAGAATTTGAGAGCTTAAAGTGTAAGAGACTTTGAGGGTATAGCAAGAAAAAAAAAGGAAAAGGGGGAGGAAGGAAGGAAGGAAGGAAGGAAGGAAGGAAGGAAGGAAGGAAGGAAGGAAGGAAGGAAGGAAAGAAAATAGTAACTATGACACTGGTATTAAGTAGCTCAAATGTCCTAGAAACAAATTTGGTAATTATAGGATTTTGCATCATAGGGATTTGGGAAATTTAGCAAAATTTGAAGCTGGACTTAGAAGTATTTCATTTTTACATGGAAGACAGGTACAGCTCTGGTCACATACAAATGGGAGAAAGATAGAAACCAAGTAAATAGATAAGAGTGGTATGGAAAATGGAATGCTGTTAGAAAGACAAGAGTATAAACATTTATCATTTGTTTTGTTTATATTTTCCATTTTTGTCCCTAAACTGTCATTCCCTTGTGATGTTTCATTGACTGTTTTTGAAGGCAGTTATGGCAATGCTGCTGATAATGCTTTTCTAATTTTTTTGCTCATGTGCCAATGATTTTTAACTTATAGTAACAGATTGCAAAATACATGTGTTGATATTTGTCTAACTGATTTTCTAAAACAAAAATTAAAAAGAATTACATAGGTCAGCAATGAATGGTTTCATTTTTTTCTATGAGTTTCTTTAGTTTGAAAGGAAATTGAAGGGTCTTTTTATATTCTATGGGTAAGAAGCATCACTAACAGCCTTGTTCTATATACAATACATTAAATATACATCTTTAGTCGGATAACCAGTTTCAGTGGGTGGCTTCTAATGAGCTATTTGCTACACTTCAGAGGTGATTTATTGATTGGCTTCCCATTAATTATCAGTAGGAGCTCTGCCCTTTGGTAGATATTGGCCAGTTTATTTTCTCCATTGGCCCGTTTATTGTCCTTAAACTATCTTTTATCCAACCTTTGTTCAGTGTTTCATTTCCTTGGATCCTGCAGAATATTTACTTCAGCACAAAGAGGAGAATCAGAACAGTAATGGTTTGTGCCTGTTTTTTACCCGTTATTCCCATCAAGAAACAGCCAGGACCTTTTCCTTCAGATAAATACCACTAAAAACACATGGGATCACAGAGCACTTAGAGGTTTGGCTCAAACCTCAGCAAAATCAGTGGGAAATGTTCTATTTAATTTCATAAACTTCAGATCAGATTCTGAATAGCTCTGGCTTTATATTAGAGTCAAAAACATCTCTCTCTTCTAAGAGGCTGAAGGGAGTCCCTAATGACTTCTAATGCTGTTTTTGAAAATTAGAAAATGGTCAAGGGGAGACTGCATAATAACAAAGAAACAATTGAAAATACCATTGCCACACTTTACTTCTTAGTTGCTGACCACAAAATTTAAGATTCAGCTCAACTGAAAAAAAAACCCAAAACCCAAAGCAAAAAATCTACAGGGAGCACTGTAGCTAGTACCTGTCCAGATTTCTGGTAGAATTTCCCTCCTCACACTTAAAAAAGTATGGACTGTAGGGGATACTTATAATTTGGGCATCATTCTTGGTTTGCAGACTGAAAATGATCATGTATTAAGTAGAATTCTTTCAACATATAACAGTAGTATAACACATTAGTGCTACAATTAAGACATATATTTAGAAAGATACATATTATTGCGTATTAGTAAATTTTCTTCTTGGTAAAGTGGATGTCTTCCAGATATTGGTGTTTAATATTCAATAAGAAGAAGCAAACAAATGTTACTGTTTTATTTCATCTTCTCATTCCTTTTTTTATTACTGCATTTAAGCCATACAAAAAAAAAAAAAAAGAGCATTCTTATAACAGACAAAAAAATTACTGAAATTCAGTTCACTTATTAGCAACTGTCATCATAAAAATAAGTCAACTCTAGCCCAGCAAGATGCATAAATATGATGAAGTAATAAGAAGTCATGAATTAGATCACATACTCATTACAATGCTATATATTGTACTTATCACCACTACAAAAATCATATATGAAGTACCAGTGCAGTGTGTTATTAAAATAACTTTCTTATACAGTAAGGTTATACTTCAAGCATTTTTCTTAAAATTAATTTCCATAAAATCTGCAATCAGATGTCTCAGAGGATTAGCAGATCGATGCCTATACTGGCAGTTTCAGGCATGTGGTTCGAGTGTCAAAATGTTGTAGTTATCATATTGTTTCCATCTGGTAGTGTTTAATAGCTCACATAATCCAGGTCACATTTCACTTTCTTGCAGCAAGTGATGTGTCCACCCCACCCCAATAAAAAGAAGCATTAATGGGCACACTGGGTGACAACCTCAACATGAGGTTTGAGTGATAGAGGCTTAAATGATCTCTGAATGTACAGGGTGCTACCCTAAAACAGAGTTTAGGCTAAATTATACAGGAGACTTTTCATTAACACTGGCATTGAAACTTAATCACAAAGATATTACATTGCAATAGAAAAGAGCTTAGGAGATAGTGGGTTTTTATACATGATGGCTACTTTTAATAGTTATTCCTGAGTGCTAGGTACCAGTACAGGGAGAATTTTCAACTATGGAATTAAAACAGCAAGGCTGTATGACACTGCTTTCAGCAGAGGCTGTCTGGAAAGATTGCTGGAGAACCAGTCAAAAAGGTGTGTCATTCTGATTAGACTACTTTTTTTTCGAGTAACTTTGTACTTTGTGCAGGTTCAGAGACAAAGAAAGAAATTCGTGTTCTTTATTTTGACCCCCAGTAACCCGCAGGCTTTGTGTACTTTTCTTTTAGAATGAGAAGCACAGAATTTCTAAGGTACTATTAAATAGATGCATTGTCAGTAACGCTATGAATACCCCTACTCTTACACAGTTAATTAGTCTTGTTACATTAATTGAAAACCATTCAGAGCTCGGGAGCGAATGGAGGGCGCTCTGGGCAAGCAGCCCGGCGGGGTTTCGGAGAGCGGCACAAAGGACGCGCCTCTCCCCGCAGCCCGCGGCGCGCAGGGGACGGAGCCCGCCCCGGGCACCGCAGCCGGCCGCGCTCCTCTTCCCGAGTGCTGCTGAGGAGCCACGGATTTATTCCAAGTAATCACATTCAGCAGCGGTTATAATAATGAAAAAGGTGGAAAGGGAAAGCCTTTTAAAGACTTTCAGCAATTAAGAAGCAAGGAAGGTATCTTCTTGCACTGACCGTACTGAGTCATTGATACGGGCTAATTGCTCTTCAGGAGATTGCTGTGCCGTCTTGAACGTGTTTGCAATCCTCAGAACACAGTTTTGTCTGTTTGGGTTTTGCGGGTTTTTTTTTCTGTTATTCCGGGTTTTGTTCTTTGGTAAACAGAATGTCAATAATGATAGATCATAAATAAAAAAGGTAGATCAAATATTCTGTTTACACATAGAAACGGAACTCTGCAGTGCAGCAAATAGAAAAAAAAACACGACTAGGATGAAAATATTTTTAAGAGCTGGATGACTCAATGTGAATACATGTCTGCTCAGCCCTTTCTGAGCTCTCACTCTAGAAGAAAACATAAAATACAGCAACAAAGTGCCTTACAATGGATTTCTCTTACTGAAAGGCAAAAACATAGAAAAACAGAAAATTAGGAATTATATGTGCATTTGTATTCTAGTTTCTGGAAAACTGAATTACAGTGCACTTGTTGTCAGGAAAATAAATGGTTTTTGTAGTGGGTTGCCCTCGGTCATAGACCAAACTCCCACCCAGCAGTTCTGTCATTCCCCTTTCAACAGGACAGGGGGTGAAAATAAGACAGAAATATTCCTGTTCTAGCAGAAAGGAAGATTGCTTAACAGTTTGCATCGTGAGCAAAAAGGACTTGACTTGGGAAAAATTAATTTATTTTAATACTAATTTAAATATATTTAGGTGGAGAAACGAAGACAAAAATTGAAACAATCAACCCATCTTTCTTGAATATGGTTATCTAGAGGCTCCCTATTCGTAGCTAAGGGACTCAGCTGTGGCCTGTTGGAGATGGATGGGATGGGCTGCGTCCTCCTCACAGAGGCACTTCATCAAGTAAACCCAACAGAGCATTTAATTCAGAAACACGACTAAATTTAATTATGAAAGAACATGGTTCTTCATAAGGAGAGCCTCTTGTGTTACCTTTGGAGGAAATAACAAAATGCTCTTGATCTGTTCAGCCTGGAGGAGGAGACTGAGGGGAGACCTCATTGGAGTTACAACTTCCTTGTGAGGGGAAGAGGAGGGGCAGGCACTGGTCTCTTAGCTCTGGTAAAGGCACCCAAGGGAATGGCCTGGAGCTGAGTCAGGGGGCTCTAAATTAGATGTTAGGAAATTCTTCCCCTGGAGGGCAGTTGGGCACTGGAAAAAGGCTCCCCAAAGAAGTGGTCACAGCACCAAACCTGATAAGAGCTCAAGAAGTGTTTGGACAATGCACATGGTGTGATCCTTGGAGCTGTCCTGTGCAGAGCTGAGTTGGACTTTGATGACCCTTGTGGGTCCCTTCCAACTCAGGATAGTCCATGATTCTATGATGTATAAAGATTTGTATGAAATTTTTAATATTCTTATTATATAGGCTGATACAAATTAAATCCATCTGTAGATTGAAAGTGAGTAGTAGCACTTGATTTTCTGACAAGCTTTGACAAAAAGCTCTTCAAAAAGGCAGATCATTTGCTTTCTGGAGTTGTTGACAAACTGATGGAAAAGATTCAACTCTTTCATGAAATAATGCTTTGAAACAGAGAAAGGTGTTAATAGTTTTATAGAAAAGATATGCACCTGAAGACTCTCTTTTTGCTATCATACTGTGGTTGGACCAGTAATAGTATCTTTATTAAAAATATTGCCTTTTAAAATCACTGCATAGTTCATTCCCATGTCCTGAATACCATCAGGTTTGTAAGATATTTTAATCAGGACTGTCCTTAAATGCTGTAATTCACAGCCATAGCATATTTTTTTTCTATTTTTCTCTACTTTTTTCTCCCATATGTATATCGTAAATTACCCTCGTTCCAGATACTTTATTAGAGCCATCCTTATTCAGCCATGTGCATTGTCTTTGACTTTTTCCTGCTCTGACAGTTTTTTCTTTTTTTTTACTACAGATTATTTTGTGACCTGAGTTCTTTTCGCAATAATGTCAAAAAAACAGGATCAGGGCATGCGTTTTTCAAAAATTGATGCTTGAATTATTAAATACATCTCTATTCCCATGTGCAGCGACAGTCGAGTAGAAAATGGAAACTGTCTATAATTTAATCATAGTACATACAATAATAATTAGTTGTCATTAGGACCCAAATTTTCACTGTGATATACAAATAGAGAAATGCTGAATTTACAAAAGTGAGGTGTTGTGTGACTTGCAGTGCAGGACTGGGTGATATTTTGTGCAAAACTGCACTTTTTATTTATTTCTAATATTTATTTCTGGTGATGTTATGCCACTCTAAACTTTTAATTGCACACAGTGAATACATGACACTAACAGGTCTTAAAACTTAAAGAATCCATAGCTTGCAAATAATTTATTTTTAATGCAAATCATAATAGTGGACATATCCTAGAAAAAGAATCAGAGACCATGTTCTTATTTCCAAGTGATTCCTGTTTAAATTGTGTGCTCGTGCTACTATTTTGAAATTAAATGCCACAGTCTCAGCTCTCTAATGATAGAAATTTGTTGATTATTACAGATCTTTAAACAGCACTCAGGCACATACTGAAACAGATTGATAATACCAGCTGGATACAAAGTAGGAGTGTTAAATTGTGCTGCCAGTTTCAGATGCTTTGAAACATTTCAGGAGTAGAGTTCTGGTGGCTCCAGCACAAAGACTGTGCTAAGCACTGTACACATTTATAGCAAAAGATGCCTATCTCCACAGCTTACATCCAACACGGAAAAAGACTCTTGTTGACCAGATCAACACTCAAGTGACACAGGGCAAAGGTCACAAGCACAATGATATGAAGCTATGAAAAATTCAAAGTCCAATTACCATGGCTGTGCAACTGAAGCACTGGCAGGAAAGATGTCCATAGTCTGTTGAAGGACAAGTGAAAGTCTGCCTGTGGCAGTATGTGGATGTAGCCTGGGAAATGCCAGAAATAGATTTCAAACATATATAGCTTGTACTGAACATGTGGTGCTACTAATGACTACATTTTGTGTACATGTTTTGCATGTTAACAAATTAATTAACCAGTTTTAAAGGCACATGGTGAAAATGATAGCCTGTAGGGTTTTGTTTTAGGAACTGATTAGATAGCCATGGAGGAGAGGTGTGAGCTTGATCTGAGCTGCTGGACAGCAGACACTGTGATGCTGGTGATGATTAAGCAGCAAAACACTCAAAGCTTTTCAGTGGCTGTAAAGCCTTAAGTAAGAAACCCAGGAGGTGAACCAGGAGCTGCCTCAGTCTGTCTTTCTGGCTGGGCAAGGTTGAGCAAAAGTTCCTATGAAAGTTAGGATTCAAGGCAGACACTGGGACAGTAAGAAGTACCCTCCATGAGCCCTGTAGCACCTGGCAGGTCAGGGTACTCGGTCACCCGCCACCAAACACATGGAATCTCTATAAGAAGAACCTTAATGTTCTATATTGCATGTTTTGGGGGGTTGGAGCCTTTGTTTTTCATGGTTTTCACGATCAACAGAGTGCCCAAACCTGAACATTGCAAATGGCCACTAGTTACCAAAGAGATTAAGAGGTACTACTTTTCGGGCTAGCAGAGTTTATCCTCTCAGTTGAAGAACCCAATTCAAGACTATCTGAAAAAACTATAAAAAAACCCTGTCAGATTCAAGACTGCACCCCATTGCTAGTATACAAATCACACAACACTGCTTGCACAGGAGCTTAATTGCTGACAATCTCACAGCCAATTTTGCCACAAGTCACAAACTTTCAGTACAAAAGGATTTTGTAAGGCCGCAGCTCTCAAACTGATGCCATGAAATGAGCCTTGCAGCTTTCATGTAATGGAAATAATGATTTCAGCCAAGCATATTCTTGAATGCATGAATTGGCCACACCTCGTGGGTTTAGAAACCAAAATATAGACCAGTTATCTACAGACCTGCCTACTCTAGTGCAAGTGTTATACACCTGAACATCTTTTTCTCTCCCTTACTAGATAAGACTTTGGTCTGAATTCTTAATAGCACCTTGATCCAGCCCTAAAATAAGGAATTCCTTACTGTTCAGACTAAACCCACCAAATCCAGTGTCTAGAAGGAACCAGCACATTCTACTCAAGTCTGCTACAAGATAGGATTTTGTCTAAAGTAAAGCAGAGAAATGATTCCATGCCTACTCCTTTTTTATTTAATGGATTTTCCACAGTATTCATCTACTAAATAATACACTTAAACCATGTTACCACAATTTTTTTTTTAAAGTTACAATTTTTTGTATTTCCTTTCTGTCTTCTATTATAAGGGCCATTTAATGCTTTTGGTAACACTGAACTTTTGAACTACCTTTAGTAACAGCATCAATAAAAACTTGAGCTCTATACCACCCCAGGCTTTCTCTGCTAAGGGAAGAATATTTACTAGTCAAAAGACAAATTTGCAAGCATTTCACTTCTGAAAAAACCAAAAATTTCAGGTTATGGTATCAAGAAAAAGCCCCTTCTCCCTCATGTAAAAATTTGGTTTTACAGCTGTCATACAGAACAAAATATAGCCTGATTCTGTGCTCCACCACCATGTACTGCCAGTTTCTGAGAGCAGCAGAAGTGGTTCCATGCAATTTCCGGCTGCTAATGGCACTCATTTTTATGTTCAAAAGTGCTTTATTGCTCTATGTAGATGTTTAATTTCTACTTGTAGTTACTTAAGGTATATTTAGACATCAGATGGCACTTGTCTAAATTTTAGATGGTATTCTTAGTCTGTGCACCTATGAAGATTCTTAGGAATAAGGTATGGTGAATTACTCACAGAAAATATTACCTCATGCTAATCAGCACAATATGGAAACATGTAACTCATTGCTTAAATTCATAGCCTGCCTATATCTGGTCCTTACAGATTACATCTTCTCAAATAGAATTAGAATTATGGCTTTCTTGTTACCTACTTCTACAAGCGTTTGGGGTGTTCTGGAAGCAGGTTAAGGGAAGCATGCCTGCCAGTGTTTGGGATAAGACTCCTGCTCTTAACCTGTGTGTGCAAACACTTTGAGGCCAGGCACAAAAATAAATCCATAAGCAAAGACTACCCTGCACATGATGAGGTAACTTCTTCCATAGTCACTGGAAACCAAACACACTGTGTGATAAGTTCAGCAGAACAACCCTTCAGTGAGTCCCAGAGAGTGGCAGCAACAGAGGAGGACATCTGTGAATTAAGTAAGCCAAACCATAAGAGAGCACTAACAATATTTAAGGGCACCTCATCTCACTGTTCACTGTGAGAAAGCAGTCATCCCTTTCATACCCTTAGTCTGAAACCAGGAGTGTTACAAACTCATGAAATTGTTTAATCCCTAGTTCAGTAATCCAGATCATCTTGATTCAGATTAGCTGCTCCTTTAGATCCTTAGATGCTGTGCGGAGCCTTTTCACTGGAACTCCCACCCTGTCTAGATGTTGCTGAATCACATCTTTTCAGACCCAGACTGCATAACCTTGCAGACCTATTTCAGTATCAGTTCTATGCTATATTTCTAAAAAGTTTAGGCCAGCTGGGAAAGTCTGGCTGTTGTTCTGTTCATAGAAAAAGAGGATAGAAGAAAGGTTGTCACTGCTACATTGCATAATAAACACCTCGTTTTTTGGCTTCGATTTGTCTGTAGTAAGACTTTGCAACACTTTGAATAAGTCAATAACCTCTCAGAGAACTTTCGTTACTCTGTAGACACTGAACCAGAAAAACTTCTATAGTCATTCCAAGTTCATGCTTATGGTAAAGGGTGTCCTCATATCCTTTTGGAGCACTGTGCCTTCTCTAAAACTGTATTCAGGGCAGGGAAGAGTATTTGGAAATCCAGTACAAACATCTGATACCTTATAATCTGTATTCTCTACAAACTAATAATCTGTATTTTCTACAAACTAATGATCAACACCTTAAACATATGGAAATTCAAAGTCAAAATGTTGATCGATATTTTGGAATACAGATTCTTCCTTTTCTTCAGTGATGTGGAATCCACTAGTGCAAAATAACAGCTTTGACACCTCGTAGAACACACACATTTTTCATCCTGCCTGAAAAGAAATAGGTGGAGCAAAAGGTAGAAGCCTAGAAAACTAAAAGAAAATTCAGGGAAAAAAAAATCAGGTTCAAAAGCTGGCTGATTGTACTTTATCTTCATGAGCCCAACTTGAAATCAACCAAGTGTTTTTGATTTTTGGGAAGCCCCAAACATACTTTCCAAAGACTAGCTCTGTAGGACAAGGCATATTGGGACTTCCTTGTCCATTCAAATTCCTTTGAAAAGTATTGGTCAAAGTTGGTTTGAGTTTTCCTAGCTCTTCAACTAAGCTGACAAGTTGTCAGTTACTCTTCTGAAGGGATGCATTGTAGGATGATTTGAGATTGACTTTTCTTGAAAGCCAAATCAGGATCCAGCAATGAATTATATAAAACTGTTAATCTAGAGCTTGTATAACTAGCGTGTAACTATTAACTTGTGTAACATATAGAACACTTACATCATCCTATTTTGCACCCGCCTTTTTCTATTTTATGTAGTTACAGACAGTGGCATGAAAAGACCATCAAACAGGTACAGGACAAGTAATAAAAAATGGTTTTATAACCATGATTCTGGGAAGAGTATGTTCCTCACAAAGAAGTTACGCAACTCATTCTTAGAAGTGACAATAAAATCTTTATTCCTCTCCTTTCTCACCCTTTCCCATCCACACACGAATTTTCTTGCTATCTGTTAGAAAAACTTACTGTATTACATTTTCAGATTTGGAGTCTGTTTGTCATTCGCCTAGTTTATTCACTCTTCTGTATCTCTGTGAGGCTTTTGATAGCTTCATATACATATATAAATATATGTAAATTCCTTCTTTATCCTACCCTTTTCTTAGGTATCAGGAAAAACAGTTGTAAAATATTTTAGGTCAGGTCTGGAAAGATTCACTGCTAAGTCATGCTGTTCTAAACATACTGTCTTGTAAAAGAGCATAACTGGAAACTTGCAGATTATTATTTTAGACTACTAGGATTCCAGTCTCTCCCAAAACTTTTAAAGCATTTGCAATAAACCTCCCAGCTAGAGAGTAATCAGTCATATAATCAAAACATGCATTTTTAGAGATAATCCTTTTAATCTATTTTAAAGCCTTGCATTTCACAACAGAGAGCACAGGATGATCTAGAAAGGCAGAACATAAACAGCCAAACTGTGCAGCACAATTTGTAGGGATTTCTTGGGTCAGAGCAGGAAAGCAGATTTCTAACTGTCACACCCTGTCTTCCTCTGTAACAATGAACCACGGTGTCTCTCCTTCACAAAGCACTTCAGATTTACAGGCTAAGTGCTTTTTTCTTCCCCTCCCCAGTACTCCTGCCCCAAGAGGAAATAAAAGTCAAAAAATTAAAAGGGGGTTTCTTGATCAGAAAAAATGACAAAACCAAAACTGACAGCATAATGTCAGACATTTCCACAAGGCTTATTAAAATAACAGGTACAACTTAACAAAATCCAAAAAAGGATTAGATGTTGAGAGATAGTGTTTCTGACATATATGAATTAAAGATATTCCAAAGCATTTAACTTTAATTTTAACTTTAATTCAAAGATCTTTTAATTTAATCTTTAACTTTCATTTAAATATCAAGGCAAAAAAACTAAACTTCTGCTTTAAATCACTTGCTGTGCATAAGAGGTTAGGATGGCATTTAATATATGGGAAAAAACTTTACTGTAGCTGCTTGTTGGAGTTTTTGGAACTGTGGTTTTCAGCCTATGCTACCTGTCACTGGCTATTGGCAAAGTCTGGCTGTGGGTTTGATCCACTGTGTCAATTCCAGTGTATATATTCTATTGTCTATTGCATTGATTAAATACTACCCTTTCAGGAACTAAGAAAACAGAAGTGCTACCTAGTGCTACAAATTGACAAAGCTGGAAAAAGCTAATACAGTATTTCTTAGTTACACTATTAGATTATGTGTGGTACTGGTGAATTCCTCTGAGGCGGCTCATAAATTTGAGACAAAGACTTTGCCTCCTATAAAGTCAGAAAGTTGTAGGTGCCGCCTTCTGTAAATATTAATAATGGCTGCAGAACGAGTGCCACAAGCAAAGGGCACTGAGCCACTCGCAGCCAGCCCAACCAAACCCTCATGACAACAGAGACAACTGCTTCTTCTTGAAGCTTCATATAAGATTGTAAATGTAAGGAATATTTCTGTACATTCCCCAATGACAGGGGGATTAAAGACTGCAGTTAGTCCTACCTTGCGATTTGTATTTTGATTTAAATATTTTTTGCAGCTGTTGGGAAAGATTTTGTGTGCTTTAGAGCACTTGCAGTGACTGCCCCAACCCAAAGTACATGCTCATCTTCTCTAACTACACTCTAAAACGCACCATTCAAACATAAACTGCTTCAAAGGAGAGTCATTTAATCTCTTTCACAAATTAAAAAATTAAAAAAGAAATAAATACACACTGGAACTTTTAAATCACTGTAAAAGACAGCACCCAAAATTCTGCTAACAACCTGATAATCCAAGCAGGTGCCCGGTGGAAATCCCTTGTGCCTTGCTTCCCTGGGTAATGAGGACACAGGCTCAAAAATGGAGCACAAACCTGCCAGGAACAACCCAGGAGCCTTTCCACTTTTTTGCTGCTCTGTCACTTTAAAACATCTCACAAGCATCCTCTGTCTCAAAAGGCAGCTTGAAAGAGGCAGAAATTGCCATGTGCTCACTCTCGTCTTCAATCCAGGGCAGATCAATGACTGTTTATTTATGCTGAGCAAAGCAAGTGATGGGGTTTTTTCAAATTCTAGCAGACAAATCTCTCATCACTGAACCTGGCAGGGCATGTCACACAGAGCTGGGAGTGGGCACAGGAGTAGAGCAGGTTAGAAACTGGCTGCCTTGGTCACCAAGGAGTACAATTACTTAATGACAGCAATTTACCCGTTTTACAGCTTGCACTGCCAAGGAAATATCACTTGTGACAGTGGAAACAAATCAAGCCTGAACTGGTTGAAATATCAGCACAGAATATCAGAGCTACTTCTTCTAACACTGAAAATCACGGAATTTATTTCAGTGTTTGATTAATGTTTTAGATGCCTAGATTAGCTGGAAATTTTGGGACACCACTCCTTTCAAATAACCAGAAATTATGGATTAAAATGTCTTTGCTTCTTGCAGTTATAAACTTGATGCTAGATTTTTTCTAATGATTATTCCCTGTGTGCTACTCATCTTCCAACTGTGAGAGTTATTTATTTGTGCTGTTTTCCTAAGCAGCTCTGCTAATTCCTTACTGAAAGATCAGGCATAAGCATGGGTCTGTTGAAGTCTTTCAGCGCATGAGGAGAGGGCATTAAGAAAGAGAAGGGTTATTGAAACCACTCAAGGCTAGATTAATATCTTCACCTTTCCACATTAAATGAGTGCTTTTCAAATTTGTATAATCATCTGTTGTAATAGGAGTTCATGAACAGAAAAAATTTACTCTTTCATATTTAAAATCAGTTAAGGAGAAAAGACAGGAAGGGATTTGGTTTAGCAGGTAACCAACCCGCAACAATCTTCAAGAATAACGTCATTGGTGCACGGGAGGGGAAATCCCTGCTTTGTGTATTTTTCCCTGTTTGTGTACAGCTTTGCTGGTTTCTCCAAGTCGAAGGAAACAAATGAAAATCAAAATGTGAAAGAATCAGTAATTAAACGTGGGGGTTGATTTTTGACTAAAAAATTAATTAGCCCAAAAACTAATACTAAAGGGTTTTTACAGTCAGATAACTTTCAGACCAAAAACCCCTAGAAATCTATCACTGCTTTCTGACCTACTTTCCATGGTCATGGCTAATTCAATCTTCTTGCCTTTCATATCTCTCTGTCTCTGCCAACAGACAGATGAGCAGTGGAAGAACAGAAGAGGCAGGTTGGGTTAAGAGGACAGATCAAGACAAATCATTGCAAGATGGAGATTGGAAGATTTCAGAGACCTACTCCCAAAATAAGCAGATAATTATTCTTATTAGGATAAAGTCAAAAGATGTTACTATCACAAATATAGTATTTATCATAAATCACCAAAACGTGTTGATGTAAATGATCTATGCCAGGATAATGTCACACGTGAAATAATTATACTACTCATAGTTGCAAATCTAAATGCTACAACAAGGTAGACAAGGAAACTGAATAAATGTAGATATGTTGAAAAAAAATGAAACATTGGACATTAGAGGGGAAATGAGTACTTCAGACATTTGCTATAAGAATTCTTTTTATTTTTGTTTAAGAACTGTATATTTGTTTTGAAACAGAAATGATTATAGGGTGTGAAACCATCTTATAAACCCAGAAATCATACATCCTGTTTCAATTCATCTACTTCACTTGACCTGAACAACATAAAAGAATACTTTTCAAGCTAATTGAATTTTGCTCTTTTTTCCCCTAAGAAACTTTTCATATGTCCCAATTTCTATCCTGAGTCCTCCCACATTAATTTTATTCTGATTTTCTAAGTAAATTAGGTTTAGGTAACAGTACTGTGAATTGATATCTGTACTCCAGGTCTTCTAATAGCTTTTCATCCCATGACTACATTAAAGTACAAATTTAAAGATATTAATTTCTACAAATGTGTCTGCTAATTGAGAGCTGTTTGAAGAAGACAGACTGAATTGCATGTCCCTATTTAAAACAAGACAGTGCAACTCCAGCAGTTTCCTCTTTTACAGGCAGTGTATACAAGGACTAAGCCAGCCTCTGCATGAGCTGCTATGTGCCCAGCCAAACATGGAAGTGATTCTGGAGTTAGAAGAAAAAGAGGGGGAGAGGACTGGAGTAACAGCACATCAACATGTTCTATGTGATGAGAGAGAGAGAATTAAGACACTGAGAGGCTAAAAGCTTGTTTCTACTAGTTCTGTCCCTGTGACTTTTTCCCCCTCAAATTTTTCAGTATAGCCCCTAAAATGAAGGAGTCATTATTTGCACACTCCTAATTAGATGTTAATAAACTGGTGGCAAAAGCTGCATGAAAGAAATTGAGTATGTAAACTACAGATTTTAGGAAGGTTCAAAGAGAGATACCTGACACCAGTAACAAGGCCTTAATTCTGAGGACCTGCATCTGCTGACCTTGGCCCAGCTGTAATCAAGCCACCAGCTGCATTGATCCATGTCTACAGTTCCTAAAGGCAACCATCATGCCTCTTTGTGCCTGCTTCTAATAAACACATTGCCTATAGGATTCACTGCCTTTGTGAGACCAACAGTTTATTCATCACTGAATATTGTATGTGGACTGAGATATAAAAGTGGCAGGAGTGCCAAGAACACGCAGACGTCTTCCCAGTCCCATGTTGTGTGTTCACATTCACATGCGTTGATGTTTTTTCTGTCTTAAAGGTCCAACTGGATTTTGTGGTTTTCAGTTATGACCACAGAAACCTACAGGACAAGTTTCAACCAACAGTCCCAAGCTCTACCCTCTTATGCTGTTTTCTAGTAGGTCTGTGTGCCCCTCACCACCATGAAATAACAGCATTTGTATTTCATTTTTATAATTTCACAGAATATAATTTTACTTTTTTGTTATTGCCTGTAAATTTCCCTTTCAGAAAGCCATTAATATTGGAAATAAAAAATGTTTCCAAAATTCCATTCTCTCATTTGCTATATTCCTTTTAAAATCCCCTAGAAAAACAAAATCAAAAACAACCAAGCAAAAAAAATCACCTCAAAAACATAAATAAATCTGTAGAAGAAAAATTACTGATTTCAATGCAAGATTTTTTTTCATTTGGAAAATACCATGATGATGAATTTTCAGCCAATTACAGATGACAAAAAAGAAGGTAGAAATACAGAGGTTGTGCAGCTCTGTGGTTAAGGCTGTATGGACTGCCACACCTTCAGCTAGATGAAATATGCTTGGCTCCACAATTTCACAATCACAAATTTGAAAATAATAATTCTTCAGAAAATGACAGAACTAGATATACAATTTTAAAAATTTTATCTATAACTTTCAGATACAGGTGCTTTATTCTGCAGTGTTCAGGCCACACAGAGAACAGGAAAGGGGCAGGTAATTTCACTGTAACTTTCAGTTTCAGAACTGCTAATGAATTGTATTTCCCTCAATTCAAGAGCTGGAGCAGTTGTTTGTGCATAACACTGCTACTGATTTTCTGTGTAATAGATATTTTGTCAGAAAATATAGTTAAAATATCTGGAAATACTTTTGGAAACATTAAAATAATTACCAGGAAGTGAACACTTTAAATGTCTTAATGTTTTTTAAAATTATTTCTTTATACCATAGAACATTAATATACCTAAAAAGATAGTAAAGTACTAATCATTTAGACACTGAAACTTCTTAAGGCTTCAAGTAAATTTAATGTAAAGTTTGTGGGCTTTTTCTTTTTAACTTTCCAGCTACCTGAAGTGTGAGGCAAATGTGTGTGTTGACAAAATATTACATAGCCTAGGGACTATAAATTTATCTGTATTGGGTAACCAGCTCATACTAAAAGGGTGTTAGTTACTGTGAGCACAGGTGTGCACACGTATTTGCAAAACAACAGTCTGCGACGTGGTGCTTTTACAAAAGCAGGTTCAGCTAGGGAAGAATATGAAACACATATCAAAGAAAGACAGTTCATCTTTGAAAAAGGAACCTTTCACAGTGATTTTTAAAAAGGGATTATTTTTTTTTTGCTGTTATTCATTAACAATGATTATTTTATAATTTTCTGCTTCCATCATTTTTTTCAAACCCTTGAAGCCATACTTTTGTAAGATACTGAAAAAATTACTTCCCTCAGGATAACAGGAAGACATTTGTTAGGTAGTAAATGTACATAGTTCAAGCTCAGAAATATATGACACATTTATTCATTTATTTATAATATTTTACCTTCTACCTTATATGGATTTAATATATTGTCAGAAGATCTTTTTAAACAACAGAAATTGTTCACATACTGTGATGCTTCTTCAGTGGTCTTCTAAAAAGTATTTTAGAACTTCTGTTATAGTTAAAAATGACAGATACTTTTTATAAGAATGTAATAAATATTTAGTACAAAATTCTATAGTTCTCTACTGAAGGGAATTATGAATCTTCAAAGGTCAGCTATAAATATCTCTTCTCATGCTTTTGTGACTGAAAAGAGCTTCCTAGTAATGAGTATAATCTTTGTCTAGATTTTCTTTTTCAAGGAAATCACAATTTGGTAATTTCTACTTGTTAAATTATTTTCTCTAACTCTCTTGTTTACAGGTACTCTGCAAGGTCCATCCTTTCATAGCAAAGGAGAAAAAATAAACCTGTTCGAAAGGAGCAGCTGGCAGCACTGCAAAGTGGACTGAAAGTCTATCTTCAGGGTAGACTTCAGGCAGACTCCAGGGGAAAAATCAGTTATGTTTCAGTGTGAAGCAAAGTGAAACAAATGTGGATTAATATACAAAAAAACACAGGAAAATCAGATTAACAGGTATGATTGCAGCTGTCATTGTTTCCTTAGACAGGACTCACCTATAGTTGCTCCCAACATCAGAACAGATGTAAAACAAGTCCCAAAGTACAAAAGAAGCCCTACTGATATACCTTTCACAATTAAAATTAAGTCACATATTTCTGTTAAATAAAAATTTAATAAAAAGAATAAAGGCATTTCAGAGTTCTCATGTGAGTGCATGTTTTGTGCCATTTTAAGAGATCTCATGGAGTCTCTTTCTTTATGCAGTGCTATCCTTAATGCAATAAACCAAACAAGACACTGAAATATGGAGCTGTGTAAACCAGTAACATCCATGCTAAATAGGAGAATTCCTAACATCTAGGGGTTGGAGGTGTTTGGGGTTTTTTGATTATCATCCCTTTCTTAATATGGAGTGTAAAAATTTTATTTATATCATTAAAACTAGCAGAGAGAGAAATATATTGACCTTTGTGGAACAAAAAGGTGTACTGCAATGAAAATACTGAGTAACTTCACTAGCTATCTCATTCTATATCTTGGGTTTCCTGAAAATCAAAAATTCTTTAAGGGATATATGTATAAATTTCTCTAAGCTTTTTCTACATATTTCAGATAAATAGTCCTTACCTAAGGTAGCTATTACCAGAATAAACTACTACTAGGCTTTTCTTGATTATTCAAACAGAATACTCTTGAAGGTGTTTATAACCAAAGAAAAGGATCTATGCAGGTAAAAGTGACAGAACTAGGAGCTTCAATGTTATTTATGCTGACACATTCAAAACATTTCATTTAGTCTGTGTGTGAAGACATAGAAGAACATTATTTTTTATTCCTCAACTATTCAGCCTTTAGATCCCCAGGAAACCAGGGTCTATCTCATGGCATTAGGTCGGACTTCTCTAAGAATAGGAATCACCCTTCAGGTGAGTATGATGTGCACACTTATTCGACAGCAACGAAATGAGGAAAGATTTCAATGTCTTCCCTTCAGTCTGACTCAAAACTACACAGAGGAGTAGGGCTTTTGGGGCTCTTTTTTCCCAGAAGTACTAGCACAGGTAATCAGTTGACCCAAAATTCTTGCTTTTGAAGGTCTACCAGCAATAAGTAATGCTCAAAGGCTGTTATCAGATATCAGCATCAAGAACCTGCCCAAAGAATACCATGAATATAGAGCCAGAAGCAAGATAATACACCTCAAAATGACACAAAATGCAAGCACTGCAAGGACTGGGTAATAACTGACCACCTCATGATGCCAGATACAGAAAGGAAGCTCAGCTACAAATGGACCATCCACAACCAGAGCTAAAACAATGGACATGTGAAAAACAACCAAAGAAGTGCAAAATACTGCTTAATTTTTAAACACAAGCAACGGGGTCTACAAAAAAAAAAAAAAAAAAAAATTTAATAAAAAACAAAGTAGAGTAACTGTTTCTCTTTTTCCTGGATGCCTTTGAGGCATTCAGTGCACTCAGTTCTGTTACAGAAATCTGAGGATTATTTCACATCAAGGAACTGGAAGGAACTGAAAAAGAGTAGTAATTTTAAAAGAGTGCTAAATGCTGACGTTTCCAGTGCTCAAGTCAATGCAGCTATAATTCATCCTGTATGAACTGTTGCAATTATGAATTTAAAACAATGCTTTATGTCATGATTCCCCAGTTAGTTTAATTCAGTATAAATCCACACTACTGCTGAGAGGATTGAGCCTGTCTTCCCCCTTCCCTGTTCCTGTCCCCTCTCTGGTGCTAGCAAGGCACTCAGGAAACACACATGGTGCACCATAGATCTCATGTCCATGAAAATCACAGCTTGGGGTTTAGTTTTTAACCAGATCATTGCCAGATCCAGTACACCTTGCAGCTCCATGAATATTCAGGTCTTCTCAAGGGAAGAGGCAAGAATAAACAATTAAAACTCTGCTAACTGCTGTTGGACCCCCAGGTAATGGGGAATACCTAAAAATGGAGCAAAGAGGCTGTTGCCTACTGCAGCCTTGCATAGGAGCAGTGACGGTGATTCCTCAGTTACCTCTCTCAGTTTCTTATTCTGCCTGGCATTTCATACAGTTTTCTGTCATTTAAGCAATTCTGCTGCAGTAATTATAGTTATTTGAGCCTCATTAACTAATGAGAATAATTGCCTATTGTCATCTTTATTATATCCTCCTTTTTTCTTCTTTTTTTGAAGAGTTATGCTTCTCACAGTACTTCTTTCCTGTAAGTTGAATAGGATGAGTTTATTTCCATAGTGTCTGCTAACACAGGATGTTGGTTTAACAATTATGGATTAAATCCCTGTACAAATTAAATCAAAAGCATCTCTCTTATTGAATTGCTGCTTCAACTAACCCATTGCCTTCAAATGCAGGAACTCTGCTAGAAGAACTCCAAGTCCCTGTTGCTTTCTGTCTAGGAACCAGCATCCTTACTTGTGCTGTAACTTCCCCAAGCCCATACAGACTTTACAGTTTCTCTGAACTGCTGTGAAGGGAGTTGTATTTCCCACCCTACAAACACCCAGATCTCCCTCAGCTATTCTTAGGCTAATCTAAAGACAAATGGAGATTTTGGCAGAGACTGTTGCAGTGCAGTGAATTGAACCACTGTAGTTAGTAAGGGCTTCAAGAACAAGCCCATATTACAGTGTCACAACACAAATATATAATTAATTAACTAAATAATGAGGGGGAAACATAAAAACAGTTTCTAATGGCTGGGGAATTACAGAGCTTATAGCTGAAATAGCAGCTTTAAATAACTGTTTCTTTGTTTTTGTTAATACAGATTGCTTTATTTTAATACACATTTATATTAAAATCAATTAGAATGTATATGGGATTCTGTTGCTATAATTTATATTTTCTGGTTTATGTGTCACTCACTCATTAGTTTCCTAAATAACAGAGAACACACTTAGTCAGTTGGCATTTTCCAGTGTTTTAATTGCCTGCTGTGATATAATTATTGTGACATTTTGGGATGTTTTTAACATCCTGAATTAAATATTCTGACATCCCACAGAGCACTTCATGAAAACAGTCAAACTGTATTCAAGTCATTAGGAGTCTACAGTTGTCCTTTAATATCAGAATTATTTTTGACACAAGGAGTGCAGATAAAATTAAAGTGCTTAACAAACTTATATCTTATGTCAGTTTTCATCTTTAAAATTTTAAAATGTTATTAGCATATAATGAGCAACTGTGGAGCTCAAAATATCACATTAATTTGTATTATATTTTCCTGTTTTTAAAGTAGCTATCAAAGAGTATTACCTAAGAAATCCTATCTACAAAGCTTAATTTTTGGTGAATTTCCAGAGCAAACTAGCACACAATTATTTTAAGCAATAAAATAAATCACGTATTCCGATTCTTCTTTCACAATAGGTGTGAAATACTGTACATCTATAAAAATTATTTTATTTGCCACAAAATAGTTCATGACAGAGCATATAATACTTTGACTTTCAGATTAGGCTTCATTTCTGCAAACATTAATTATTTGATGGGTTAAACAATGAGAATGACACATGTAAAATAAAACGTAGTGAATTAGTTTCTAACAATGGGCAAGAATTCCTAAGATTAAGATAAATTTACATAACAAACAGCCATTACCCTGTCTTGTTTTTTTCAGTCCTGTTTTGCAAATAGTTTAGAAGCTTCCTGGTATGTTCTAGGAGAACATAGAAGTTGTTTTGGGAACCACAGAGCCAATAAGGTCAGCTCAACAGAGCCCTCCAGTCCAGCCCCTGTGTCTCTACCACCACTGCTACAAAAATGTGTAATCTTGTCAGGGATAGAAAGGAAAGTCGGGAGACTGAGGACTGAGGCACACCTGTAATCTCCAGTTTGCACCCAGCCCCCAGCCTCTCATATGCTGCCTTCTGCACAGAACTGTATTAAATTGCACTACAGTCATACTGGAAAACCAGACGTGACCTGCCACTTAACTTCCCCATGTGAGAGAATGGCTCCAAAGATGCAAATTGCATGAGATATATGCAAAATGTTTCATTTATTCTTAGCACTGATACCCCAAAAACTCAAACAAAATCCTCAATTCATATTCTCACACTTTAGGGACTAAATAAATATTTCTTTTTATCTTGACTGCAAATTTAGCTAGTATATGACATTAACCATTGAAATTTCAAAAGATTGCCTGAATTTTCCTGATACAGTTTTAAAAGAAATGCATCTCTGTAACACTGAAGTAATATTCCACAAGTTTTAAACGTAATTATGTATGTTTATACAAAAAAATATATTGGGCTATTGAGTGACCAAAGTCCATGAAAGATGAGTGGCAAGACTTCATATTTTGTGTGGAAAGACAGTAACCAGTAGAGAACCAGAACAGTAACTAGAAGTGACGAAGCAACTGTAAACAGCACTATACTATATTGGCATCAATTGGATAGCAAGAATACAGGAAGTGAAGCTCTTTCTGTTTCTTAGGCAGAATACAGAAAAAATCTTCTAGATCAAGTCAATTATCTGATATAAATGATGAAGATGGCAGTATTACTGAGCACAGTGTGTACAAAATTAATGTCCATCATAACTTTAGTGAGAACCTGGAGAGAGAGATAATGGAGATACAACCAGGGGACAAATCTGCCACAAGGATTTTACTTTTATGTATACAATTACCTGTCTCTTCTGAGTTATAGCTTCACTTAAGTGAGTACTTATTTACTTTATATCTTTCTGATGATTCATATTGACTTGAGCATGCCCTAGTGTACTTACTATGATAAAATTCACTGAAACAATCACAATTATATGATCAAAATCTTCAATAACCCAGCTGGCATTTAAAACTGACACTGTCCACACATCAGGCTTCTGTGCAGACTTGAGAATCTTTTTTTGTTCAAATCATGTCTTCATTTTTCATAAGTCTTTAAAACAATTTCAATGAGTTAATTACAATTCCAAACAGCAGATGTGGGGTTTAAATGCCAGAGGGTTTGCACCAACAGGATACCTGAGCAAATATCCTGTTAACTTAAGTGAGACATGCAAAGGTATGGAACCAAGAAATTAGAGATGAAAAATAGTATGGTTAAAACTTAGCCCACAAAACCTTTGCTTGCATCTATGGCCAGGAGCAGATCACCACTGATCTTACTTTAGTCTATTATTGAACCACTTTTCAATGTTATAAGACCATGAAATTCAATGAGACCAAGTTCAAGGTCCTGCACCTGGGTCAGGGCAATCCCAAGAACAAATACAGGCTGGCAGAAGAACGGATTGAGAGCAGCCCTGAGGAGAAAGACTTGGGGTGTTGACTGATGAGAAGCTCAACGTGACCCAGCAATGTGCACTCACAGCCCAGAAAGCCAAACACATCCTGGGCTGCATCAAAAGCATCGTGGCCAGCAGAGCAAAAGAACTGTTAAATGCCAGATGCAAGACTTCAAAAAGATTTTCTGAAAATCTTATGGGATTCTTTTCTATTGCAGGAATATCTACTAAATATTTTTGTGTTTATATGTTGAAAGATGGTAAAAGACCATCTCCTCACTTTGTTAGAAAATAAGCACCCATTTAACAAAAGAACCATTTTGCTCTAGTTATTGAATTCATTAATTTTTCTGAGATAGTATGGAGTTACTGTCACCTTTTTACTTATTTAGTTCTTTCAGGTATATCAAAGTTCTGAGAGAAATAATGCTCATGTTTCAACACCATCAGCAAGGTATTATGCTATTAATAAATTGGATCATTATCTTTACTGTAGGAACATGATACTACATTAGCATTTTTGCTCAATCAAAGATTACTGTTCTCAAGCATGTTTCCCACTCATTGCCACCTACTGTGCTCCACTTCACAGCACAGAACTGGTTTAGAATCCAAAATCTGAATTCTTTTCAGATAAAACTAAGCTAGAAGGTATGGAAGCATGGGTACCAGTGTCCACTCCTGGCCAGATATTGAGGCCAGGGGACAGATTACTCCAGGCCCAAAGAAAACCCCAAAAAATATAAGTAACAGGAACATAAGACAGAAGCCCCAGTGCATAATTCCACATGTTCAATGAGGAAAGGCTCTTGCTGATATGAACATAACCTTTCTGTTCAGAAAAGTGCTACAGGAGTTTTGGTGTTTAAATGTACAAATCATTTAATCCTGAGATTTTTAAGAGAAATTATAAGCACTATGGTGAGTGAAACAGATGGCAGGAAGTCTCTCTTCTTACAAGGTATATAATAATTTAGTGGAACATCAAGTCCTCCCTTGCCAATGGTTCACCTTCTAACTTCATGGGTTTCCCAAAATATTCAGTGATCCTTGAGACTTAAGCTTCCAGGTTTTCTAAGACAAATCCTTTTGACAATGTATCTTCACCTCTTAAATAAAAAATTCAGCAAGGTGATCCAGACTCCACTCTTGGTTCTAGCTGCATGGATTTAAACCTCTCTCCCTCAGGAAATATCTATAACCAAGAACCTCTGTGTGATATTGGGGAGAATGTGCCCTCTATCTATACTACTGATACTGTGACATCATGCAGACAGGAATTTGTCACAAATTGAACCAGAAAGGAAGACCCCAACTTTAACTTTGTGATTGGGGCATTTCTGTTAAAGGCAGGAATACTCAATAACAGTCTGCAGGTTGTTGTAGCTGTCATTACAGAAAGTGATTCCTAGCACTGATTCAGAAAAAAAGCCTTTACAACTGCATTTTGTCAGGGGCCTAATCCTGTAGTAAGTATTAGGTATGCTCTGAGCATACCTCCCAGATGAAGCTGCTTAGAGGATTTGGTAGAGTAATGGCTCCCAGATTGCTGCCAGACTAAGGTAGAACACAGGAAAACTCCAAGCAGGACACACAAAATAACAAGTGTCTAGACACATATACACATTAAAAGGAAAAGAAACAAAGGAAATCAAGTGCATCTAGAATGAAACAGCTACTGAATGAGGTCTTTTTGGATCATACTTTAGGCTTCATAATCATAAGCCCTTTATTTGAGCTACTATCCAATCCCTCTGATTTTGAGATCTAGTAGTACTCTCCCTACAAAAGGAATAGCAGTGTACTGGAAAAACAGAGAGGGAAATGCTCTGCAGAAACTAGAGGAGACTAACAGAAGGAAGCCTATATACTGCAAGCTGCATAACACAACAGGCTTTGCCAAGGCAGCTTGAGCTCTGGAAGGCAGTCAGGGAACTCACCCTGAGTGCCAGGCAGCTGTGCTTACAGACCATTTCCAGCCCCTGGGCACGGTCCTTTCGGACTGGCTCAGACAGCACTGTGCTCTGTGGTCAACAGGCATAGCATGAAGCCAGTGCAGGAAAGAACTTTTGGTATGCACTTAAGTTCATAATTAGGAAAGTGGGTAAGTGGATGCTTGAAGTTAATCACCTGCTTAAGTGCTTTCCTGAATTAGAGCCATACACTGGTATGACTGATAACTATATCTTTACATAGACTCCATTTTATAATTCTACACAGAAGCAGGGAAAGAAAGTATTCAGGTTAAAGGAAGGGAAATGAAGCTGAATAAATTCTATTCATGCTAGTTTTGTTAGCTTTTTCCAATGCACTTACACCAGTTTGAACTTTATTTAGAAATCTGTTTAATTTTTGTACTTTGATATTGATCTGTTTCTAAGCAATAGCCTATTTATACAAAAACATTTCATTTCCCTTTTGCTTTTTGTTTTCCCCCATAGTAAAACAATTTTTACCATTTCTTACCTCTATTGATAAACAGATATGGTTGTTAGGTTTGTAGTAATTCCAACCATAATTGTTCAGTGTATATGTTTCCTGTCCCTCACCCCAATGAGAAGCTTTCTGAGTAAATATTTACAAGGACATAATTTCTGTGCAGTTTAATTAAAATGTTAATTTTTAAAGACCTGAAAATGCATACAGTTGATATTGAAGCAAATTTTAAAAATCACAATAAGAAAACATGAGCTAAAGTTAGTGTAATCCTACTGCTCATTGTAAACAACTGAACATTTATTCTTGAAAATGATCATTCAGCATGGAATGCTTTATGTTCATTGAATTAATACAAAACCACTTCCACACTTCTATTGTGGCGTGGAAATTTCTCCAAAATGCCACAAAAAGCAGAAACAATATTGTTAGCTGTTCTGAAAAACTCCCGGGTTTCCATAAATGTAGTTTATTCTGCTCACATCAGAATTGAGACAGACGTAGTTACAACATCAGTAGTTGTAACTGTAGTTACAGTTTAGATCTACATCAGTAGTTCAGATGTAGTTACAGCATCAATAAGGGCACCTATTTATCCATAGTTTGATCTTTGCTCTTTGAAAAACATTGTTCAGGTGGTTAAATACTCACTGCATTTCATTTCGGGGGTAGGGAATTATCCCTGTGCCTGTTATATTTCAAGCTTGGTATTACACTTTGCTCCAGAACAAAAAGATATCATACAGAGCCTCAGTCTTGTAAACCAAGTTTTACTAAACATTCACCTTGTGACATAAATGATTAAAGGATGACAAAGAAGCAATTATTTTGCAGATGTAGAGCTGAGTAACAAAACAAGAACACAAAGATCTTTATTTTTTACCTACAGTTAGGTAAGTTAGGATGGAATTATTGGAAGTGCAAACACTTGTCTGCATAAATATTCTGGCAGGATCAAGGCTTTAAGTTACACAAAAAAAGAACCCAAATTCAGCCAGAAGCTTGACATTAGCTCAGTTTCCCTTTTTCTTAAAGATAAAGTCACCCAAAGATATGATAGATTTATAACCCCTAAAAAGAAGTTATTTTGGACAAATAATAAAGTAGAACAAACTATGCCTGTAACTAGAGCAAATTCAGAAATATCAAGACATGTTTAAAAATGGTCTGAGAACAAATCTGTCCCCTACCTGCTAAACCCCTAGAGGCTACAACCTTCCTTGAAGTTAATTCTTCTTACTCAAAAAGTCCCCAGACTAAATATAGTCTCCAGACTAAATACAAATGCCTCAACAAAGGAAAATTTTTTCTATTCCCTCTGAAGCTTGACTGCTTGAGTATTAATGTTACTGTAACTTAACCCTAACTCTTTTACAAATTTATTTCCTGTAGAAATTCACTATGTCCTCTTCCTCAGGCTCTTTCTTACCCTTCTAAAAAGGCAAAGGTTTTCCTCATCAAGTAGTAAAGAAATCACTTATTGTAATAATCCTATTATTTCATACCAACACCTTCTCCCAGGTGAATATGGTTAACTGGTCCCAGGAGAATTTTCCCCTCTCGCTATGGACTTCACCTGAGCTGAGTGCAACACCCAGAGTAGTAGAGACACGTAGCTGTTCTCTTTGTGCCCAGTCATTGATTTGTTAACAAAGCATAACATAGAGTAAACTATGTACAAAAAGTTCAATTGACTA
Organism: Rhipidura dahli; assembly: GCA_013399225.1. NCBI lineage: Eukaryota > Metazoa > Chordata > Aves > Passeriformes > Rhipiduridae > Rhipidura > Rhipidura dahli. The sequence continues at coordinate 193,858 of VXAC01003927.1, forward strand.
TCATAATAGGCCTGGTTATAGTGCTAAGCTTGGGTAATCAGGTTAGATAAAAATAGCCTTTGTGTTCTATTTTCTAATCTGAAATGCGTCTCTTTTAAAAGAAAGGGGGGAAAAGGAAACAGATATTGATTACAGCTGTGCTGGTTTCAACTGGGGTAATTTTTTTTTTCCAGTGGCTAGTATGTGGCTGTGTTTTGGATTTGTGCCGAACACAGGGTTGATAATGTAGAGATGTTTTGTTATTGCTGAGCAGGGCTTACATAGAGCCAAGGCCTTTTCTGCTTTTGCCACGCTGGCAAGGAATTTGGCTGTACTTGGGAAGGTGGGAGGAGACACAGCCAGGACAGGGGACCCAAACTGATCAAAGGGACATTCCAGACCACATGGCATCATGCTCTGTATATAAAGACAGGGGGAAAAGTGGAGGACACTTGGAGTGATGGTGTTCGTCTTCCCAAGTCCCCATTATGCATGATGGGGCCCTGGGGATGGCTGAATACCTACCTGCCCATGGGGAGCAGTGAATTAATTCTTTGTTTTGCTTTGCTTGTGTGAGCAACTTTTGCTTTTGTTATTAAACTGTCTTTATCTCAACCCATGAGCTTTCCATCTTCTATCCTTCCAATTCCCTCCCCAGTCCCACTGGTGGGGAGAGGATGAGTGGCTGTGTGGACCTTGGTTGCTGGCTGAGTGAAACCACCACAGGTTCTAATTTAGGGAATAATGAGCTTGTGTTTTGCATTTCTCAGCTCTTGTACTGGGTAATTTTTTTAATATCTTTTCCTTTGCTCTGATTCTTTCAAAGATGGCACATTACAGGGGTTTTTTATTCTGTTTTGGGTTTGCTTCATTGTTTTGTTGTTTTTTGGGTTTTTCTAATAATAAATCTGATGATTCTGCCTAAAAGCCCACACTATGTGCTGAAGATAAGAGCATTAGTTATGTTAGAGGCAAGCGAGAAGATCTTCAAACAACCTTTCCATAAACTCCAGGATCCCCCCTCCTCCTTAGCAAAAGATGCAAGAGGACTATCAGATCACCTAATATTTTGAGGAAAGATGATTTCTACATCATCATTTCTTAAGCAAGCTATGTCAAAATTAAAAGAAAGCTCTCTAAAATGAAACTTCGAGAAGCTTATGGAGCTTAGAGGTTTGTCTACCTTATACCAAGAGGATTTCCTTACAACTTCTTTCTCTAGCTACTCTTGCCTGTCACTTACTTATACAAAGAAGCTATATTTCTTCTCAATAGACAGTAGGAAAAACTCTCATAATGACCCTTTCTTTGCATACTTTTGCCACAGTGGTAAGATGTCACTCATCCATGTATCTAATTTTTGTCATATTTATAAGAAGGAATGTGAAGGAAGAAAAATGTGTAAGAATATATTTCAATATTCCTTTCTTCTGACTTTAATTTTCATAGTGAGTTTTGCTTGCATGACAAGGAATTGCTACTGGGTTTTACATGTGTACATAGGGATATTTATGTGTGTGTGTGTATGTACATATGTGGCTTTGTTTCTGAGAGAGTAAAATCTGTTGCAAGCGATCTGGATTCTGCATGGAATTGAACTGTTTCTTCACCTTTTAGGTATTTTTGTTGTTTTCAGTATTACAAGCTGGCATTTTAAGGAAGCATACTGGCTCAGAAAGATTTGTTTTACATGCATTTCTCTGCACCATGGTATGTTATTGCTTGGCTGAATACCTCTGTAACTAAGAGAAAATGTCTTTCCACATGATCCAAATGGTGACCACTTCCCCATGTCTACAGTTTCTACCACTGTTTAAGCTTCCCAAACCTACTACCTCATTTTCTCTGTTCTAGTCAGAGCAGAGACGTGCTTCCCAGAGTAAATTCTAGCAGGAGATGGTATAGCCGATTCCCATGTTGGATAGAACAGCTGAACATCATACACTGTATGAAGGGTCACTGTGAAGTGTAAAAAAGAAAAACAAAATCAAACAACTAGTAGCTGAATAGGTGCATGGCCTGTTTGGTGACCAGCTGCATATCCATGGAAGGTCTTATCATGAGGGCCAATCTGAGTTCAAGTTTCTGCTTCATTTTTTTTTCTCCATCTTGCTTTTGTTTCAGGCTTTCCCTTTGGCTTTTGTCCTCTACTGTGAGTACGTTTATCATCTCATCCTAGATACGGTTCTTGTATTATCTATTATGTAAGTAACAGTGGCATTAATTTATTAGCAAACTCCAAGTTTTCACTTATAACGAAACAAAATACATCCCAAATAATATATGCTGTAAAGAATAGTGATAGAATTTGTGCAATAATACAGAAGACTTAATGATGAACTATCTTTGTATCAAGACATCCTTGGATGACATTGATTTGTCACATGCTGTGTAAGACTGTTTATGACAACTTTGATCAGAAGTACTCAAATTTAAGAAACAATCAGGCCACAGATGGCAGTTAATCTAGTCGTTTACTAAATTAATTGGTTTCATAATTGGGTACACATGGAGCTCTTTAAACATTAATCACAGTCCTCTTAGCTATCTTTAACAAGAGAAAGTATGGCTGTTCTAACCAAATGGTTTGTGAAGCTGAAAATAACCGGAGAGTGTGTGTCCTAGGAAAAAAACCCCAAACCTCAGAATGCTGTGATTGTATTTAATTCTGCAGAGGTAAGAAACAGCAAGATGAGAATTGGCATGTTTGGTTGAATTTAAGAAACATTTTGTAACTGCATAGAGGGAGGAAACTTGTTACTGTTATCCCTTCATGAAGCACAGAATTCAAGATCAAAATTGATTTGGATTTTAAAATCTTATGCAATACCTACAATGACTTTTTTGATAAATCTATTCTAGTTTCATAGACCTGAATTTATTACAATAATAAAGGACTAAAGCCCATCTAAACCAGCAGCAAAAAATGCTGTTAGCTTAAGACATTCCGAGCACTTCCTTTGACCCTCCAGTCTGATGTAGTAGTTGAATACCACTAGAATATACATTAAGGCAGCAACACCTGTTTGATAACTGTTGAGGAAAAGCTGATTGTGAGAATGCATATAAGGTTAGGAATATGAGAAATAATCTAAATAGGAAGGGCTTATTACAAGGGTATGAAAAGTACTCACTATGAAACCTTGATGAAGTGATGGTACAGCCTCATCTTGTAAAATTATTTGTGCAATATTTCAGCGCTTAAATTTTTATTTTTAATAGTAAAACACTGCAGTTAGGATAGAGTTTTTACCTTAAAAAACAAAACATTGTCAGCTCTAATGCTTGCATTACAAATTCTGTTGTTTCTTTAAGCCCAAAACGTTAAAACCAGAAGACAGGAGCCTCTTGGCTTTCCTTTGAAAGAAACTGCAAACATTATAGTGCAGAAAAGGTTGAATACATACCTTGATTGAACCCTAAGCAGAAAAGCAAGAAAAAAATGCAAAAGGGAGTGTAATAGACTAGAGAGAATGGATGGAGAAGGAATAGATCTGAATCATTGGGGCACTGGGCCCGAACTTGCAGGAGAGGGATCCCAGCATTGCTCTGAAGTGCTGCACATCAGCTTCTCAACTTGTTCTGCACTATGGGGAAGTATTGCCAGGGAATGTAGATATCTGGCTGTGAAATCATCCTTCATGGCAAATGGCGGGAAATTAAACACATTTTAAACAAGAGGAGGAAAAGGATGAAACTCTGAAAATGTTTGGGTTTTTAAGGGAAGTTGCCTTGTGTAAGATAGAGAAGGAAAGGATTACTTCTCTTTGTATCTCAACCCATGAATACTTGAAATGAAAAAGGCTTTTTCAAGGATGATCAAATTATGGGAAAGGACAACAGCAATATCATGCTTTTTCTCATGATGATCTGCAGTAGATCATCTCTGCGGTCTATTTTTCTCAGCAGGAATCCAATGAGGAATCAGTTTGTCATATTCAGCCTACTGTGACTTAATCTTTTTTTTAGTCTTTAAAAAACAATGTGAAAATGGTAAATGAAAGAAAATAATAAAGTTTAAAATAAACTATTTGAGAAATAACATGAACAAAAAAAATTCTAAAAAAAAAATTGATTTTAAAATCTCAGTAGGAAAAAAGGGGAAATAAGAGAACATCTTGGTTATGTTGAATTAACTGCCTTTACAAAATAGAAATGTTCAGTACTTTTGCAGCATTACTGAGATTGACTATAACCACATGAAAAGATACTTCTTGAGAACTAGCAGACAAAAACCCAAATATTTCAAGAATGCAGTTATGAAATCTAAGGTCACAGCAAACTAAACCCCACAACACTGATCTAGCTACTGAAAGAGTTGTGTTTCCATAATAACCAAGTCCTTTTATTTTCCAACTTATTTTGGATCTGAGAAATCATGTTACTCTCTCTCTGTTTTGCTAAAAGGATAGTGAATTTCATACACAATATTCCTTCTTTTTCTTCTACTTTTTTAAATTCAAGAAGTTTAGCTTGAAAATGAAGGTATGAAATTGGTAGGAAAAGAAGGAAAAGGGAGATCAGTCGGGAATTCAGAACATAACCTAAATCACATGCAATTCAGCTAAAAGAAAGGTTATACATAAAATTGATAAGATAAAGCCTAAAGATAAAAAAAAATAGTTATTCTAAATCAATCCATGAATAATTCTACTTCAAGAGGCAATAATTCTGCAAGTGGTGTTACAGAAAATAAACTGCTTTAACCAAGTGACTACCACCCGCGATGGATTCTGGTTAGGTTGGTCATAAATTACAGCCTATTCTGGAAACTGCAGCTGGAAAGAGGTGCAAAGGACTCTAAAATGTGGATTTCTGCAGTAAAACCAAAAACTTGTTACAGGAATACACCTTCCTCCTCACCAACTCACACACACATCATCTCCTGGGGAAATGCTAGAGACTAGGAGGTGAAACCCTAAGCTCTGCTTCCTGGCCAATGGCTCTTTTGGAACAGCCAGCTTGAGAACTGGGTGTTGCTTACATGATACTCTCCCTTTCCATTTAGATTGCAGTCCTTCAGGGAGGAGGAAACACCTCCTGTGATGCTCCACATGTGCTGTATCTTGTCACATGCTCTGCTGATACAGCTTTCACACAGGGAAACCTACTCAAAGGGGCATTCCATACAGAGAAGGGCAGGTTTTGGAGAAAAAACTTCTCCCTTAACTCAAATAATAATTAAGCTGTAGTCTGCAACAGAAGTAGCAGTCATTGTCTTACTTAGCTCTAGCAAGTTCTTAGCTACTGTAATTTTAAAAGTTTTTCATGAAAACATAAAAAGTTCTTTGACTTTTTAATTATAACACAAGTTTGGATTACCGGTGCATTCTCTGACAGCTGGCTCAGTATTTCATGTCCATCTCTAATATGAAGCTGCAATTAGTGATCTATTCTCTCTGGATTTAATAGCAGTATATTTTCAGCTGCAGATAGGTCTACTGATGGCATACTTAAATTACTTGGCCACATGGGAAACTTTAGAGAGAGTGAGTGACATTGCTCGGCTGTGTGGAACATAGGATAACAGTTTAAATGGAAGGAAAAACAGCCATATTTGATAGATAGGGCTATAGAGACATCACTTAGGAGTATGTATCGGATTTTACCTTCCCTCCAAATTTAATTTTAATAGTCGAATAATGACATATTAAAACAGCAGTCTAATCTATAGTAGAGTAATTTGTTACTTTTGGCATTTCATGCTGACTGGTTTCACTAACACACCTATTTCTGCCAGAATAGTACTGAAACAAGATAAACCATCCTCATAAGAACACTTTGAGAATAATAAATGTTTTAAATCAGTACTGAACAAAAGTTTCTGTTCTACTTGGTTTTTATAACATAACACCATTGAGTCTTTCATATAGTTGTGTATCAATATTTTATTTCACCTTACAAGCCTGTGTTGTTTAAAGTCCCATTTTTTTCTGCCTTACTGAAACAGCTCTGCTTGGAGAAACAATTCTGTAATGTAACGTGATTTTACTATGATCAAGTGTGCTCAGCTCACCATAAAAGTTATGTGATTGTTATTCTAGCTCTAAGGGTTTGTCAAAACACAATGCCTTCAAACATGTGTGCTCTTGTGTAGCAGAACATGCATGTGATGAGATCATGGCCCTTTGGCCTCAGATCCTTAGTCTCTAAACAGTAACAGTAAACAAAGACCTGAAAAGAACCCATGAAATTTCACTGTATATTCTAAAATGGTATAAGCTGAGAGCTCTATTCATGTTTTAGTTACCCACATAAAACCAAGTGCATCTATTTTATAAACATTTACTGTAGAGTTTCATTATAATGCTTGCTTGTTACAAGCAAGGCTAGTTTGATATATGGAAGTGACATCTCTATTTAACTACACTAGCTGATATAAGTAGACAGGACATGAAGAATATTGGTGTTCTTGAAAGCCTGCTTGCTTTTTGCTAAGCTAATCAGATGATGTGATAAGAGTGCACCCTCTCAGATACAAACTTTGTTGCCCCTAGTTAGATGCTCCCAGATTTAAGAGCACTACTGCTAGAACACCAGAATCACATTCCTATTTTTTATCTTCCTGTACAAAGGACAAAGATGTTTGTAAAAATGGTCATCTGCCTGAAATAATCATGTATCATGCACTTAGAATTAGGTCAATAGCAGGAGCTGAGGTGCAGGCAGTGGAATCAACTAATACCAATGAGAATCACAAGAGCAGACCCGGTAATTAGGAGATCAGCAGTATTTTTAATTCTATATTCTACTGAAATACATAGTCACTGAACACTAAATATATAGCCCGAGGTATACCCGATATGTTTGATGTGATTTTGGGGGTTTTCCTGTGCAAGGCCAGGAGCTGGACTCAATGATCCATAAGGATCCCTTCCAACTCACAATATTCTGTGTACCCTGAAACTTCAGGTGTAAACAGATCATTTATTTCTTCATCTGTAAGATATTTAATATTAAATTATAGTCTCTCCACCCATCACCATTTCTAAACTATTTTGAATTTTATATGAGCACAGAGATATAAAAGATCTAAACCTGGAATGCTTACAAATCGTACTTCCCAGTGATCCAAAACCAGTGAGGAGACCTGAATTTGCCTGACTTTTCTGCTCTGTTAAAAATATCATCTTTAACTTCTGTATGAAATGGAAATTTTTCAATTGTTCCTATCAGAGTTTGATCTTTCATTTTCCCTTCATTTCCTTTCATTTCCATTTAGAACTGATGAAAATGCAAATGAATGTTTGGGGTTTAACTTTCAAGGATCAGAGGGCCCCTAACCCAGATATCAGCAACATGTGGATTATGAACATATTTCTGTGTATCTTTGCACTGACTGAGGTTGTAATGAAAATTCAAAATCTAAATTACTAGATTAGGGGTAATGTTTTTACTGGGTCTGTGCTGCTTGCCACCACGGAGAGGGAAGTGACAAATAATGGGCTGGCCCCTCTCACAGCATTCTTGCTGCACTGCTCTACAGCTGCTGGTCCAGCTGCTTCTGCTGAAGGACAGTACATCAAACCTGGAATAGTGGATGTATCTGCTGTCTGTGTTTGTATGAGCAAACTAGTGTTCCCACTACTTACTAAATAACCCTTACTCAGTTTGTTAGTTGACAAGTCAGTATTTATGGTGAAATACCCTCTAGTGTCATTATTTCCACTCTTCTGTTCTCTGTTGCAGTGTATCCTTCAAGTATCAATGAATATCTGCAATATTCATTCCTAAAGCTATCACATAATTCACCATTTAACCCCTTCTATTTTACCAAGACACTGACAATTTCGAGGTTTACAAATTGCATTCATGTGAGAGAGGAGCTCACCACTGAAGGGTGTATTCACTTGCAGATTGCATCTGCAGAAGGCTTGCTGCAAGGTTTTGACTGTTCAAGTTGGACTGTTTTAATTACACTTCATCAATGCCCCCAGTTTCCATAAAGCAGTACTTATGCGACAAAGAGCCATGCAAAGCTGTCTTTACAGGAGTGAATTTCACCTTTGGGGATTAGCTATAAAGAGGTTTTGGTGATGAACAATTTTGCAATGTTTCAATAAGATAGTTAAATCTCCCCAATGTGTTCAAAAAATTAATTCAAAATGTCAGATTTTGATGGGGTTGTTGTATCAATCTGTAAGCATCTGTGACTATTTTAACTTCTCTTTACCCCCAAATTAATAGGAGATTAAATATACAGGAAGAACAGCAGTAATAATTCCTGCAGCTTCAGAAAAATTGAACTGGACTTTGTCTCCAGAGCCATTTCTAAGTAACTGGCACTTTGATCCCATAAAAATTAGCTAGGAGAGGCAGCTAAAATTAACTAAATTGAAACTATCCCTCACTGCTCCAGCTTCTGCCCTCAATCAGCCTTGAAATTTTGATCCAACCCTTGTTCAGAAAACCGGAAAAGATTCTATAAAATCAAGTACAAATCCACATAAGAAGTAATCTCTTGGCTGGGAACTCATTTTTATAGAGAAGCAAAACCAGTACCGTTAATGTAAAAATAACATTCCTGAAGGTTTGATGAAGCAGGCTCTTTAGCTTACCTGGTTCAGGTTTGTTTGGGAAAATAAAACATCTCCAAGGGAGGGAGTGGTGCAAAGCTAATCTCTACAGCATATCTGATTTCTAGGCACTATTTTCAGAAGGACTAAGAGTTCAAAACCTAGGCAACTATAAAAATTCAGTTGGAAATGCTTTCTTTCTCCCTTTCTCCTCCTTCTCTCTGAAATCTGCCCACCAAGCTTTTTAGTTTTGTTACTTTTTCCTGTCATGCCTGGAGAAATCTCTCAAACAGGAGAAACCTTGAAACTGCAACAAATATTATGTTAATTTTGCAAAAGGAGAGGGGGGTGTAGTTGCTTCCCTATTCTTTATTTAATCATAGAAGCCTCCAAATAAAACTCCTCAGATGTGGGACATTTGTATCCCTGTGAAACTGATTCATGTCACATAAGCTCAGAGATTCAGTTAAACACCATGCATGCATTAAGCTCAATTAGCTGTTTTACAGAAATGACAAAGTTTATTTTCATGAAATTGCTTTACAAAAAGGAAAAAAAAAAAAAACCCAAAAACACAAACCAAAAAAACCCAAAAAAACAAACAAACAAACAAAAAAAAAACGCAAAAAGAAAAAACAACAAAAAAAAGTGATCTGCCATCTGTTCCCAAAGTTTTGTTCGTTCCAGTGGAAGCAGAACTGATCTTCAGGGCTGTCTTCTACAAGCAATTCCTGAATGTTTTCTTCACCCATAAAAAAAAAAGAACATCTTTATGAAGTTCAGAAGGAAATAGTCACCAGGTAAGGTTTGCATTAGAAGCCAATGCGTGACAGAGGTTTTTTTTAACTAGTCTAAAAAAAAAAAAAAAATAAAATTACAGGAGTGGTACTATTAGTTTGAAACATGCATTATCCAAATAAGGTTACATTTTAGTTTGTGTGGATTTTCTCTTCTCTGAGTTACCTGGGGTTTTGGCATTTCTTTGAGGAAAGACTGAAAATTTTTGTTGCTGTTTGGAAGGCCAGTATGAGACCCAAGGTACTTGCAACAGATCTGAGGTGAAGGAGACTGGTACATTGCTGCTTATTTATTGCTGGCTGCCATGATGAAAACTTAAAGGAAGCAACAGGCCGCCTTTTCACCTGCACTTCCAGTCTCACCACTCTCCTGATAGGCTCCACTGAAAGGTGGTAAGGGCTCCACTTCCACATAGTCTTGCTTCTGACAGTCTACACAGATAGGTAGAGGGATAAAAGAGTGGAGAACTACTTCCTCTTCATTGTTCAAACTTGAAGCTCTTCTGCAGTTTTGACACGGTATTGCTGCTTTTAACTCTGCTCGTATCTAGGACAAGAAGAAAATTGGGTATAGATGGAGTGATTTGGCTCTTTGCAGCCTTGTTCCTTCAACCATATAGGGGAGTAAGGGGAGAAGCAATGGTGCCTTGTCTTTTCTATGGCCTTATTAAATCCTGTTTTCTATCACAACCTTCAAATAAGCACAGAAAATGTTATTTCTTGCTGAAGTAACACTGCTTACAAAGATTGTTATGAGAAGGGGAGACGGAGGGGAGGAGGAGGCACTCAAAGGCGCACCAGGATCTGAGAAAACTGCAAGATCTTGGTTTTTCTGTCTGGGGAATTAGAGACTGCTAATTGCTCTCTTGCAAGACATGGGTAGCGATTGTCACGTTAGACTGGTGCTGGACGTGTCTTGTGCTGGAGGCACAACACGAGGATGACTGTGCAGAGCAGCACAACCGCCCGTCCAAGCGGTTGTCAAATGCTCCAAGTAATCCAATCTGACTTTAGTGTGTTAACTTTCTTGCAGTTACCTTAATCTGACTTCAGTTTGTAGGCTGATAATAAGCCTTCTCAGGCGTGCTCCCAGATAGTGAACAGAGCTGATTTGACTCCTAGTTTCCACGCCAGTCTTTTCCAAATGGGTGGTGGGAAATAACGCTGAGCGACGCCAGTCCCCGGCAAACCTCCCTGTCCGGCTCTACATTCCCCATAAAAACTGGTCTGAAAGCAAAGCCGCTGAAAATAGCCTGGTGAACTGGGCAGCAGTTCAGAGAACTTTGAAAATCTCCCTACGGAGTGAATGTGGCGAGCTGGTTCGGAAGGCATCCCGCAGTGTGACAGCAGGGCCGGAAAGGGAGCGGGCTGGCGGCAGCCCCGGGGCAGGTGTGGGCGAGGGGCTGGAAGAGGCGGAGGGGGTACCTGAGCCCCGCTCCAATAGCGCCCAGGGCAGACCGTGGGATGAAGGCGAGAACCGTGCCGGTTTTTGAGGTGCTCTGAGCGCGGCGCTGTGAGGCGCCGGGCGCTGGGGCCGCTGGCGGGGCTGGCTGTGCTGCCCACCGGGAGAGAAATCTCGGGGGCGGTGCCGCTCCCCTCCCTCGCGAACTACAGCTCCCGGCGTGCCTTGCTGCCGCCTGCCCTGGCCGGGCCGGAGCAGGTGGCGCGCTGCCCTGCGGGAGCTGTAGGCCGGGGAACATCGATGGGCAGCGGGGCAGTGGGGGGCAGAAGACGGTTGTCGGTTCTCGGCCCGGTTCTCTGTTCGGCCCGCGGTCTCCGGGGGAGAACCGGGCTCGGGCAGGGCGGGCGGCGGGGCGGGGGCGCTGCGGGGAGCGGGGACGAGCGTCAGCCACCCCGCCAGGCGGCNGAGGAGCCGGGGGAGCGCGCGCTCGTATGTAAATGAGCGGGCGTGAGGTCAGAGGCAGATGGAAAAGGGAACAGAAGGAATGGCCGCCGCGGCTCCCGCTCCTCCTGCCGCCGCCTCCCAGTGCCGGAGCCCCCGCTGCACGGCGGAGCGCAGGGGAGTCCGCCGAGAACTCGACTCCTGGCGGCACCGGCTCATGCACTGTGTGGGGAAGAGAGGGGGCGGCGGCGGCGCGTCCCGGCCGCAGCGGGGGGGCCCAGGGGCGGGGGCGGGGGGGGGC